>VDFB02281492.1:725469185-725494129 GCA_007258455.2 Sequoia sempervirens
TTGATAACTTTGCTTTCCGCGATTGAAAAACAAAGAGTAGATGAGAGATTGTTTGATTTGAATTTGATAACTTTGCTTCTTGCGATTGAAAAACAAAGAGTAGATGAGAGATTGAATGATTTGAAATTTGATAACTTTGCTTCTCGCGATTGAAAAACAAAGAGTAGATGAGAGATTGAATGATTTGAAATTTGATAACTTTGCTTCTCGCGATTGAAAAACAAAGAGTAGATGTTGTGATAAATTTTCTTTTTGCAATAGAAAACAAATAGTAAAATAGAGATTAAAATTTGCATTCATGATTGAAATACGAACAGAAAAGGATATGTGTTGATAAATTTGCTTTCCTGAAAAGAAAAACAAATAGTAAATGATGATAGAGTAGATTGATTAGACATGTTGATAAATTGATGTAACACTTGATATAGATTATTGATATGTAATGTTGGGTGTTGTGATGTTTTTTGGACAAAATAGGAGGCTTTCAAAAGCCTCCAGATCAGAGAACGGTTCCCCTTGTGCTGGGAGCGGATAGGAGAGTTGACACCGGCCGAGTTACAGGTGATTGCAGATTGTGGATTGGGGCCACTGTTGACCATGCCGCGAGGCATTCGGGCCAACAGGGGGCTGTTGACGGCCTTGGCCGAGAGATGGCATTCTGAGCATAACACCTTCCACCTGCCGACGGGTGAGATGAGTGTGACACCAGAGGACGTGTATCAGATTTTGGGGATCCCGGTGGTTGGAGCCCTTGTGGTTTATTACCACAAGGAGGTCGGTGGGATAGAGGCATTACAGCGGATATGCGGCGATCCTGGTATCTATGGGTACTGGATAGACTGGGATGACTTTAGCAGGTATCCAGCTCGAGTAGCGGTATTGGCAGCATTTGTTGGAGGTTTCCTTGGACCGGACCATCGGTCCAAGGGATTTGCTGTGGGGTGGGGGAGGATGTTAGAGTGGATGATCACTTAGCCGCAGAGATCTTCCTAGGGGAGCTGCGTCTTGGCAGATATGTATCATGACCTTCATCGGATTGTATGCAGAGGATCCACCAGCCTGGCGAGTGGAGTTACATTATTGCATATCTGGGTGTGGGAGCACATTGCTGTTACAAGACCACTGTGTACCAGGGCGAGACCAGTCGGGAGGCCGTACGTGTATGCGTATTCTGGTGCCGTTGTCCAACAGAGGCTGGGCAAGGTAGAGTACTAGCGGGGAGTGCTAGATGATGTAGATGCCGTGATATGGAGGCCGTACACAGACTGCGAGGCATGGGCGACGGATCAGTTAGAGATGTCATTTGTGTGCAGACCACGATACCTGATAGGGAGGACGCCCTTTATTATTGAGAGGTTTTTGGCACTACAAGTGCTGAGACAGTTTGGTTTTACGTAGGGGATGCCCCAGGGCGTTGCTCATTATGGGCGGTGCAAGGGGGATATAGGATGGGGGCCATGCATTCCCTACCAGGCAGCCTATACAGAGTACACATCTTTACAGCCCGAGGTATGGGCGGATAGGCCAGACATACTGGATGCAGGGATGACCGATGACTATGCCCAATACTTTCATACGTATCCTTTTCCACGATTCACAGTGCCAGATGAGGCACGGGTCATCAGAGCAGTCCCACAGCCAGGAGCAGGGATACCGGGAGGTGTGGTAGGTGGAGAGCAGGCTATGGGTGGAGGGGAGCAGGCTATGGGTGGAGAGGAGGAAGAGGGAGAGGAGAGCGAGGAGAGTGGTGTTGGGGAGGAGGAGAGCAGCTCAGAGGACAGAGATGATGGAGATGACGGGGATGGGCAGAGACAGCAGATACTAGACAGTCTCGGCAGAGTACATATTCCTCGGCGATCCAGATCCGGTGCCAGGCCACAGACGGTGATTAGGGTGACATCCTCATCCCAGCAGGCACAGATAGATGCGTTGCAGGGTCAGGTGCAGACCTTTCAGGGGCAGCAGGCACAGCTTTAGAGTCAATTGGTGCAGGCACAGAGCATGATAGTGCAGTTACAGGCACAGCTTGCACAGGCACAAGCTCAGGCACAGGCTCAGGCATAGGTTCAGGTACAGGTTCAGATGCCTGCCCCAGATCCTCAGGTGGCACAGTTAGCAGCAGAGAGGGATGCTTTTAGACGGCGGGCATAGGAGGCTGAGGGTGTAGCACAGAGATTGATGGGTACCATAGAGAGTACATCCCTACAAGAGGCCATTGCAGAGGGATTCAAGGCAGCTAGAGAGGCAGAGTACTACAGAGTTCGTTACGAGGAGCTATGCCCTCCTGAGCGGCGAGAGCCATATCCCAGATCACACAGCCGGACGAGGACCCGATCGCGGACATCGACACACGGCAGAGAGGTTACCGGGCCTCGACGGGATCCTGATGCAGGGACCAGCAGCAGGCCACCTCCTTCTAGACCAGCTCCGTCAAGGGCATCGACCAGTTAGCCATTTTTGGGGCTTGATTCACTATGTATACTGAGTTTTGATCATGTATGATGTATTTATGTTCTGACCTTTTATTAGTTTCATCGGACATTTGGACATTTGTATTATTTTGATGAGTGATGATATGCAGTGGCGGTAATTCTGATGATGTATATGTTCATGCATTTATGATATGATATGGATATGACATTTATGCATGTATGTTATGAGATGGATTGTGAGATGCTTTTATTACATGTGTGGACTAATCCCTACGATGCAGGATGATCTAGTGATTATGATGTGTATGCAATGATTGTGTGATGATGTATGTATATATGTGAGATGTTAATTTCTTTTTGAATTTTCCATGTATGAAATGCATCATGATATGGTAGAAAATGAATGTGGTATGAATGGTAATATGGTAAAATGATATGTAAAATGGTAACATGATAATAAAATGATAAATGTGAATGGTAATGCAATGGTATGAGACAATGAATGATAAAACGGTAAATGATAAATGAATGATAAATGGTAAATGATAAATGAATGATAAATGGTGATGAAAAATGAAATGATAAAGGATAAATGAATGAAAAATGATAATGAAAAATGAAATGATAAATGATGAATGATAAAGAATAATGAATGAAAAGATGATGAAATGATAATGGTAGTGAAATATTAATGGTAATGATATGAAATGGTAAAATGATAAATAAATGATGAATGATAAGATGACATGAAATGAATGAATGCAATGAATTAAATGTCCAACTGTCCTCCATGAAAAGGTCAAAACTTAATAACAACCGTTTGAATACCTTCATTCAGCCCTTCAAAATACGACTATGAATCCAATATGCAGATATATACAATGAGCTAATGAACATGCAACTATATGAAACTAACCAGTTTGTTGAGCCTGTGATAAGCCTTCTTGAATCATCATAGAACATTTAAAATGTTGGAAGTATGTACAAGCATCAGAGGGGAAATTAGCGCCAATGATGACCAGAGTACAACTTTCATGAATTTTGATATAGCAAGCGAACACAAGCATCGAGGTATAATTGAACCGAGATGACCTGAGCATTTCTTGCATAAACAGACAAAGATTAACCACCGTTCTGATGCAAATGTGGAACTGTCATCGATGATATTTGCTTTGAGCGTCATGTCCTTTGACATATTTGCATCAGATTGGGCTGTTAACCTCAAGACAGCAGACAAAGAAAAATCATTCTCGTTCCTTGCTACTCTAGTGCAGTACATCATTGAGTATGCTCCCGAGTAATGATATCGAAAATCAAACAACTTTTAATCAAACATGTAATACTGTTAATGCATACATTATTCAGATATTTGGATCATCCAATAGACAAGTGATATGATATCTTGCTGAAAAATGTGTCATGAGCGGATAACATTGACAAAGGAGTTTGTTGTTTGTTGGTATGCTTGTATTGCTATGTCATGGTCTAGCTGTTTTAGTATGCTCTGAAAGTTAAGTGCCCCCAGTTGAGTTTTGCCTTGTTGATTGACACAACTTGCGGAAAGGAATATGTACAAATGATCAAGCCATGGTAAGACGTTTTAACTCTCTAGGCAAATGGCGGCAGGATGGTGCGATTAATGACCTCAAGATGCGGAAAAAAAAGATGCGGAAAAAGGAAAGCTTTTGAAAAGATAAAGTGCAAAGCAGGAACTAATAGATGGAGAGGTACAGATAGCGTCTGTTTGCCAGATTTTCACTATCTGTATTTATTGCATTTTTTGATTTCTTTTTGATTTTTTTTGGATTTTTCTGTCAATAGACTACCTGTTTGCCAGGTTTTCACCCTATGACATTCTCTTTTGATTTTTTTGTATTTTTGAAATGTTTTGATTTTTTTTATGGATTTCTTCAGGACTTTTTCTGCTGTTTTTGTATTTCTTCAGGACTTTTTCTTTGTTTTTGTATTTCTTCAGGACTTTTTTTTTATTTTTTATTTTTCAGACTTCAGGACTTTTTCTGACTTAAACATAATACTTCTTAAGATGTATACTGTTGATGGGTTCATCCAATAGGTCTCCTTCTGGCGTTGATAACTTGTATGCTCCCGATCCATAGACTGCAATAACCACATAAGGGCCTAACCAATTTGGTTCAAACTTTCCTTTCTTTTCTCTGTCTTGTTGATTGCGCGGGTTCTCTTTCAGAACTAGATCACCCACCTGAAAGGTACGTGGCTTGACTTTGTGATTATAGCTGTGAGCCATCATCTGTTGATATGCTTTTAAATGGTCTGCTGCTCTCTGTCTCTTTTCATCTAAAAGTTCTAACTCTTGGAGTCGGGAAACTCTGTAGTCCTCCTCTGTTATGAGACCTTTCAGTGATACTCTTAAGGAAGGTATTTCTACCTCTAAAGGCAGTATGGCTTCTGCTCCATAGACGAGGGCAAAAGGTGTTGCTCCTGTTGGCGTTCGGACACTAGTTCTGTAAGCCCACAAGGCGGGATTGAGTTGAACATGCCAATCCTTCCCTGAGTCATTGACAATCTTCTTCAAAATCTTTAGTATGGTTTTGTTTGAGGCCTCTGCTTGGCCATTCCCTTGAGGATAGTAAGGCGTGGAATATCTGTGCTGAATATGGAATCTTTCACAAAGTTCATCAACATCCTGATTTTTGAATGGTCGACCATTATCTGTAATAATGGCATTAGGAATACCATATCGACAAATAATGTAGTTGAGAATGAAGGATGAGATCTATTTTCCAGTGACTTTAGAGAGAGGTACTGCCTCAATCCACTTAGTGAAATATTCTGTTGCTGTGATGATGAACTTATGCCCATTTGAAGAAGAAGGATGAATTTTGCCCACTAGATCTAACCCCCATTGAGAGAATGGCCAGGTGGGTGTAAACGAATGAAGTTCTTGTGCAGGAGCATGAATAAGATTCCCATGAATCTGACATTTTGAGCATGTTTTAGCAAAGGTAAATGATTCCCTTTCCATTGTAGGCCAGTAGTAACCCATTCTAATCAATTTTTTGGATAAGGTTAGTCCACTCGAATGAGTACCACAAATGCCCCCATGAACTTCTTGTAAAGCTTTGTCGGATTCGTCACGTTCAAGACATCGAAGTAAAGTACCATCAAGACCACGGCGATAAAGGGTATCAGCGATAAGGGTATATCGAGAGGATTGTCGGATAAAGTTACGTTTTTGGTTGCGGGACAAGTCAGGTGGTAATATATCATCTTTTAGGTATGCATAAATCTTGCCATACCAGGGTGAATCGGATCCTACTAGGTGGCAGATAATTTGGCTTTCAGGTGTGTCATAGGCAGGTGTAAATAATTGTTCCACCAGAAATTCATAGCGAGTCTGTTTGTCTAGGAGTTGTATCAATGAGGCGATCGTAGCCATAGCGTCGGCTGCTTTGTTGTCAATCCTCAGAATTTGTGTGAACTGAATGTCCACAAAATACTTCTTGAAGTCATCAATCATCTTCTTATATGGTAACAACTTGTCATCTTTAGTCTGATAGTCATCATTGATTTGATTAATGACTAGTTGTGAGTCACCATAAACTTGTAGCTCGGTAATCCTCCATTCCAATGCTGTTTTCAGTCCAGTGATCAGCGCTTCATATTCGGCTATGTTATTGGTGCATGGAAACATTAACCTATAGGACCTAGGAATGGTATGCCCTTGAGGGGTGACGAAGAGAATGCCTGCCCCCGAGCCATGTTGAGTGAAAGAACCATCAAAGTATAAGGACCATGGCTGCTTAAAGTCTGCTGTGAAGACATCAGCATCTGGAAATTCAATGTGTAAAGGGTGCTCTGTTTGGAGAGGAGCGTCTGCTAGTTGATCCGCGATAACCTGTCCTTTGATTGCTTTGCGATCAACATAGTGGATGTCGAACTCACTCAAAATCATGATCCATTTTGCTAACCTTCCTGTCAGTGATGCTTTACTTAGTAGATACTTGAGTGGATCAATTTTGGAAACAAGCTTAATTGTATGAGTTAGCATGTAATGTCAGAATTTCTGTGAAGCGAAGACGACTGCCAAACAAGCCTTCTCAATGAAAGTGTAACTAAGCTCATGACTTGTCAATGTTCTGCTAATGTAATAAATTGCCCGTTCTTTCCCTTCATGGTCTTCTTGTGCTAATAATGCTCCCAAAGATGTCTCGGTTGCAGCAATATACAGAATCAATGGTTTGTCTGGATTTGGTGGTACAAGAACTGGTGGATTCATCAGGTACTGCTTGATTTGTTGAAATGCCATTTCACATTTATCATCCCATCTAAAAGGAACATTCTTATGTAGGAGATGTGTGAATGGTAGACTTTTGTCAGCCAATTGTGCAATGAATCTGCGGATAGACTGGAGTCGCCCTTGTAAGGATCTCAACTGACTAATGTTCTTTGGGGGAGGCATCTCCATGATTGCGCGAACTTTAGCAGGATCTACTTCAATTCCCTTTTCTGAAACAATATATCCTAACAGTTTTCCCGATGTGACCCCAAAAACACATTTCTTAGGGTTTAAGCGAACTTTGAATTTCTCCAATCTGGTAAATATTTTAGATAGTATCTCCAAGTGTCCTTCTCTGGTGTGTGATTTTTCCAATATGTCATCTACATAATCTTCCATGAATGTGTGCATCATGTCGTGAAAGATCGTAGTCATAGCTCTTTGATAAGTAGCTCCAACATTTTTCAAGCCGAAAGGCATGACATTCCAACAATATGTTCCCCACGGACAAGTGAAAGCTGTTTTCTCTTGGTCTTCTGGTGCAATCTTGATTTGGTTGTAACCCGAGAAACCATCCATTAATGAGTACATGGCATGGCCTGCTGTTAGATCAACTATAGTGTCGATACTTGGAAGCAGAAAGTCATCCTTTGGGCAAGCTTTGTTAAGATCTCTGAAATCAGTGCATACTCTTACACGTTTGTCTAGTTTTGCTACTGGTACAATATTGGAAATCCATTCGGCATAGTCAATTGATCTTATAAAACCTGCATCGAGGAGCTTCTTGAGTTCTTCTTTAACCAATAGTGCAATATGAGGATTCATCTTTCTGAGTTTTTGTTTTACTGGTTTGGCTCCTGATTTGATAGATAAATGATGCATAATGAGATCAGGATCAAGGCCAGACATATCTACATATGACCATGCAAAATTGACTTGATTTTCCTTGAGAAAATTCATGAACTCTGGGATTTCTTTAGCTGTCATTGATTCAGCTATCTGTAGGATCCTTGGATTATCTGCAGTTGCAACGTTGATTTCCTTTGTAGGCTCAGTCAAGATGGATGATCGCTCATGATAATGCTCTGGGAGAGTGTCAAGAGTCCCATCAGATGGTGCCTCAAAAAGGTTTTCACCATCTGATACGCTCTTTATTTTGTCTTTTGCTTGATCTAGTACTGCCAGATTCTGGTTTTCACCACTAGACCGTTTATCTTTATTTTCATTTTTGCAGCTAGGAGACTTGACACTCTCCTGATTACAGACTTCATACCGAAAATCGCTAGTGGAACAATTATTTACATCTTCGGCGGAAAGGAAGTTTATGATAGCTTCGTCGTTTGGAAAAATAGGTATATCCATAGGTTCGGTAAGATCCCAGTCAATGAGATCAGGATGGATTAATGGTAGGACGTCGTCTGGTTGTGTAAAATTGGCGATGGTTAGGGTCAAGACAGAGTTATCGGTAGGATCCGAGGTATGAGATAGGTCAATGATGGGACTATTCTCCTGATAATCTTGTTCGTTAAAATCCGACTCAGTATCACTAGACTCATAGTTGCTTTGTGGTTCAGATTCTTGTGGTTGGGATCTTGAACCTTCTCCTTTGATCAAAGCGGGCGTATACTTATGTATGACATCTACCTCTTTGTCTCTCCAAAATTTGTTATCATGGATGGTATCCCATTCATATTCAGCAGAATCTGTGTCAGAGTTATTTGCAATGTAATTCAGGACTGATACCAAACATGTTTCATTCTTATCGGAACCTTTTTGCAATGTAAAAACATTACCTTGGGATTGTTTAGATTGGGTAGCCTCATAGCCTATTCCAGTTTTATCATATGCCGCAAGTCCTGGAAGATGGATAGGCTCAACTACGCCTTCTTTTCTCTTTCCAAGAGGACCATTATCATATCCCATCTTTTGCATGATAGAATATCCTTTCCCATATTGTTCTGTTGGTAAGGTGACGTTTAGAATTGCATCCTCTTCATCTTTATAGAGCCAATCTAGAATTGATGTATCCTCAGGATCTCCCATGGGAAATTTTTCTTTGATAAATTGTCCATTGAACTTGGTAGTGGGCTCTGTTTGTACCTGTGCTGATGTTGATGCTGCTGATATCTGTTGTGGTGTAATAGAAGGTTTCCCATGTGATCGAGGAGATGTAGGTAGATTAGCAAGACAAAGGGAATATTCCCCAACTCCACTTTCCTTGAACTGTAGTTTCTTGTCAAAGCTTTTAGTTAACTGACTGATGTGTGTAGCATGTTGAGAAGAAGTATCAGCAAGTGCTTCTCGATTATTCGGAACCAAAGTATCTTGATGAGCTTTGACATTGGCGCAAGTTTGGGCGTTTGAGTTATCAGCTGGTATAGTAATTTCCTGTCCATCATACGGAAACTTAAGACATTGGTGGTAAGTGGACGGAACAGCTTGCATCTCATGGATCCAAGGACGACCTAACAAGATATTGTATGCAAGATCTCGCTCTAAAACTTGGCAAAAGGTGTTTTTGATAACAGGTCCCACTCTGATTGGTAGCATGATTAGACCTTTAGACGTTCTCTCCTCATCATCATAGGCTTTAATGGTAATCTTCCTTCTAGGATCAATGGAGTCTTCGGCAAATCCTAATGCTTGAATCACCTTCAAAGTACATATGTTTAGACCAGCCCCTCCATCTATTAGAACACGTTTGACACGGAACTTGTGGATCATGACCTCTAAGTATAATGATGAATTGTGGGGATGAGTTAGGGAAACATCATCTTTGTCTGAGAATGAAAGGCATGTGGGGGAGGACAAATGTCCTACCATGGTTTGAAATCGATTCACATCCAAATCCGTAGATACAGTCATTTCAACGAGGGTTTTATCTAAAATCTCCCTATGTGCCGGGGAAATCTTTAGAAGTTTGAAAATGGAGATTTGAGCTGGAGTTTTTTGAAGTTGGTTAACTAAGTCGTATTGGTGTTGAGGAGAGGTCTCATTGGATTTTGAAGAGGTACCTTTCAAAACAACCTTAGCTTGTGCTCTTGTTGTGACGTTTACTTGTCCATTGTCTACTTTCTCTTTGATTTTTATGACATTGACTCACTCATCGTCCGTATAGAGGTGATGGATTACATTATCATCAATTTGGTTCACAGTTTTGTCAGAAGATTCTCCCTTTTGATAATTTGGTAGAGGATTTCGAAACGCTTGGTGATCTTCGTTGGATTTTTGTTGTCCTTCTACTGTGATAATGCCCTTGTCAATGAGATCTTGAATAGCGTGTTTCAAACCTTGACAGTTGTTTGTATGATGACCTCTACACCTATGGTAGTCGCAAAAAGAAGCTTCGTTCCATGATGGAGGTTTTACATTAGGTTCGTAATTGCGTTGTGGGGGTAACATAAGGACGTTCTTTGCCATGACTTCTTTGAAAGCCGATTCTAAGGATTGTCCTAGTGGAGTAAAAGCTCTTCTATTGGAGAAGAATGGAAAGCATTGTGGTTTCGTGTTTGAGGTATTCCCTGAAGTGTTGTTGTTGTTGTTGTTGTTCCAGTGGTTTTGGTTGTTGGCAGTCCCTTGATTGTAGTTCGTTGGAGGGGGATGATTGTTTCCTTGATTTGTGACTGAATTGACATGGTTGTAATTATTGTTACGAGGAGTGTTCAGGATAAATGGCTTAGTCGTGACATGATTTGCATCTACAACACCATCATTTACAACATTCTTGTTGCGGGTCCAAAACTTGGACTTGTCCTGATTGTTGTAATGGTTAGATGAGGCAGGGTTGTCCCTATCAAGTTTTATGGTCCCTCTTTTGACCAAAGCACTTTCGATGGTGAGGGCATCTTCAATCAGTTTCTCAAAGGAAGGTGGACAGTGCAGATTTAAACGATAACTCATTTCTGAGTTGAGGCTATTGATGAAAGTAACCATTTTCTCCTTTTCAGGGACATGACGGGGGTACCTAGCGAACATTCTCCTCCATCTTTGAAGAAAGGTAGTGAAAGATTCCCCAGGTTTTTGCATAACTTTGCAAAGATCAATCATGGTGATCTGGTGTTGAACATTGTAGGCGTATTGTTTTATGAATAAATTCATCAGTTCCTCAAATGTTCGAATAGGAGGTGTAATCTTAGATAACCATTCCATAGAGTTGACTCCAAGGCTTCGAGGAAATAATCACAATAAATATGTATCTTCGTGGGCAAATTCCAATGTCATGTTTCGAAAGTCTCTAACATGGTCAACTGGGTCTGATTTTCCATTATAACGATCAAATTTGGGGATTTCACAGTGTTTAGGAAATGGAATCATGTTGAGACTTCTATCAAAAGGATAAGGACATATGTCATCCAAAGTGTACTTCTTGGTTGTGGTTCCTCCTTGTAACTCTTGGATTTTTCCCTGCATCTCTCTAAACTCTTTTTTTAAGGAGGCATATTCAGATGGGGATGGCTCTTCCTCGGTGGTTTTTAATTTCTCAGTATCAAAGTCTTTAGGCAATTTAGCTCCTTGATCTGCTAGAAAAAGAAAGTATTTCTCTTTGTCACGTTGTATAATATTTTCAAGGACTTTAAGAAACTTGGGATTTTGTTCTGCCTCTCTAAGTTCAAGTTCGTCGTCTTGTTCATCATCACTATCTATAGGAGTTTTGTTCATGTTTTTGCTCTTAAGTATCGAACTTTCCTCTCCGTCAGCCATATTGTTGTTACTAAAAAGGGGATTGCGACTTATACTAAAAAGAGGACTACCTCGTTCACCCTCTTCTTGAGGTGTTTCTCTTGCTTTGTTGTGTTGAGATCTCGTAAAAATAGGCATATGTAAGAAATCCTTGAATATGGTCGAGGGTCACTGAAGGATCTGATTGGGACGCATTGAATATTCAATTGAAGGTTGTGGTATGTTCTCAAACTCAAGAGGTTGATTCAAATTATGACGTTGAGATAAGGCTAATCTTTGATAATAAGCTTGGGTAGCCAAAGGTTCTACAGCATAATCGTCGGTGAATCCTCTAATGTAGTCTTGGTATCTATGGAGGAATGTACGATAATGGAGCAAGACGTCTCGACTCTTATACAGGAATTTTCTGCGATCTAAAGTCTTCTTGTAACTGAAATTTGTTTTGGGCTTCTTGATCCTATTGAAAACTGATTTCTTGGTGAACTTGGTTGATTTCCACTTTCTTAACATGGGAGTAAAATCTTAGAAAGCCAGGTCTGTAACAAAAAAACCTAAAAGCGCTATTCTGTTTCCCAAATGCGCTACAGCAATGGTCAAGTGCGCTACAGAAAATCTCATATGCGCAGAAACAGAGCACCTATGCGCAGCAGAAAATCCTAAATGTGCTGAAACAGAACACAGATGCGCTAGAACAGAGCTTAAATGCGCTGCAATTTTCCCCTAGATGCGCTAAAGCAGTTTTTCTAGGACAGTTTTGACCAGTTTTTAGCTAAAATTTGTCATGTTTGTTCTTGGATGATCCATTATCTAAATTAATGTTTTGAAAGCATAGCAAACAGTCTGATTTAAGTTGATTCGTAACCAAGCACATAATAGGACAAGCACAACCTAGGTTAGGCTAGGACAATATCCGCTAGACTCCACGTGGGTTTCCCCAACCGCATATCAGTAGCGTGTGAATCTAGAAGCTTGGCTGCACGGGCTCCCCCTTACAGTGCACTCTCTTCTCAGGCCAACCAAGCTTCCAACCCCCATGAAACTCCCATAGCGAGTTGATCACCTCTACTATTGACTGCGAAAGTGTGGAAGGCTTCACACCGACCGGTGCTGGACTAGAAAATAGAAGGTTTTTGGCTTTTTAAATAATGGTATTTAGTTCGGGACCCCCGTTCGAGTGGCCATACATGGGGCAAGAGATTAATCACCATTAAGGTGGCACTCTAGCCTAAAGAGGTTAAGCTCAACAGGGTTTATGGGAGTACAACTCCGTCCGTATGACACATCCGCACAAGCAACCTTAGGTTTTCCCTTAAGATTTACATTTATATACCGGTCGGGGGTAGCTTGGCCTTAGCTTCGTTGCCGGTTTGAGTCGTCCCTTAAGGTGAGTACTTTTTCCCTTAAGGCAGGCCCAATTTCTAGAGTCAATAACCGTTTCTCTTGCACCCAGGATTGCACAAGTGCGCAAGGGGAGAGGATACTTCGATTATCAAATCAGGGTTACACAGGGAAAAGTGGGTCTGGTTTTCTGATCACCTAGTTTGCACAGGGTGAGAGCATAATCACCTACCACCTTCAAGCATAGTCAATAAGAGTAGACAGATTCATTTTATGTGCGCCAAAATCAAATGTGATTTAATCTAAGTGAAGATGTTGCTTCACAACAGACATGGGGTTCGTTTTAACTGCATGATAAAAGGTGTGGTGGCTACCCTAGGTTGATTCATTTTAAGCCCAACATAAAATAAAAGAAATTCTGTCTGCGGAAGGCGTCAGACTCAGAATCTCGGTTACAGTTCCAGATGTGAAGCTCTGTCTCCCGAATGCACAGAAACAGAGACCAGAAGCGCAACTCTGTTACATAAATGCGCTAAAATAGAAAACAAATGCGCCCTTCTGTTACCCATATGCGCAAAAATAGAAACTATATGCGCTATTCTAAATGTAGAGATTTTTGTTTAATTTTCTGATACAATTTTAAATGCGCTAAAGAAAGTCCTAAATGCGCTAACTAAATGTCTAAATGCACTGTAGAAAGTGACGGATGTGCCACTCTGTTTCCCAGATGCGCCGTAGAAATGACTAGATGCGCCGAAACAGAGCCCAGATGCGCCGAAGTACCTGCAAATAAAAATTTCCCGAATCTTCCAAAATGCGCTGCCGAATGCCAGAAAACCTGTAAGCAAACCTGCAAGAAAAGCCTGCAAGAAAGAAGTCTAAAATCGGGGCATAGGCCCCATGGTGGGCGCCATTTAATGTGTGTATGAAAATTAAGTGCATAAATGAATTAAAACCAGTTCAAACACACCAATAGAACATTATAACAAAAATAGAAATATAAAAGGAATAGAGATGTGCAAACTCAGTATCATGTTCCCGTTGTCATCCTATCGTCCTCTATCTTTAGTGTTTTTGTAGATTCCAGCCTTGTGTTCTCAGATTAGTGGCTAGGCTCAACAAACTGTCTTCCTAAAGAACGAGATTTTTGCTATGATATGAATGCATGATTAAGCTATGATGTTGATTTTAGCTAAGAAACTTGAAATAAACAAGATGCTATGATAAATGAATACTAAATGAATTAAATGCATAAACTCTACTTAATTGCCTATTACCAATGTTTGGATTCACACAGGTATTTATAGGGCTTTCTGACTGATTCTGATTGGCTGTCTCGATTGACGGTTGTGATAATTCCTGGCAGATCAAACGGTTGAAGAAAGATGAAACTGAAGGATAAGATAGAAGAACCCTAGAAACAGATTTTTCTATTTTATTATGAAAGAGGAAAAAGAATGGAAGATAAGAATAAAAGAAAGATTAAAAGCTAATAAATAATTAATTAAAAAAAATCAATTATTTATTTGTGGAGGACATTCATCTTTTCTTAATTAAATAAAATATTTAATTAAGCTTTTAAAAGCAGAAGAAAACTTGTGGTGAGAAAAGAGCTTTAATCAGTTTTATTGAAAAAAAGCAGAATATCTCATAATTAAATAAAATATTTAATTATGATATGAGAAGATTGCACAATTAGGTTAAAATACCTAATTTTGGATTTAGAAAGAAATCATAAGATATTTTTAATTAAATAAGATTCATTTAATTAAATCACTTTTATGAAATTAATTAGATGAAACATTTAATTAATTAGAAGAAGAAATTAAAATAGAAGAAAAGGATATTTAAATTTAATTAAATCAAAAGATTTAATTTTAAATTCAAACAGTGATAATTAATTTAAATAAATAGAATGTATTTATTTAATTAATTAAGTGGACATGTGAAAATAATTAAATAAAATAAATTTATTTAATTATGGAAGAAGAATAAGATGAATGAACAATATAATTAAATTAAATAAATTTAATCATATGTAGAGGACTTTTAATTAAATAATAAATATTTAATTAATTGTCAGGATTATAGACATGACCATTTTTATGCGTATACACCATAAAACTCTTGGACATAGTGTGAATGATTGTTGTGCTTTACAACAAATATTTAAACAACTTGATATCATAGAAATTGTCCCTTAAAGCATGTATTTCGCTCCTTACCATGTAATAGTTGTAGGATTTTAAAGTATTCTCACTATTACTTGTTAAACATTCATTTCAAATCAATTTCTTTATTTCAAGGAACTCATTCTCATCACCTACCTTAGCTCATTCTTGTCTTGCACTAAGTAGGGACAAGAATTTGATAGCTTTGTCCTAGTAATGCATTTGTCATTGTCCCTCAAGCTAGTTGTCTTCCTTCCACTTATACAGACCGAGATTGCGATGTGGATGACCTACTTTACGTTGACTCACATATTCCTTATGAGCCTTTTGTTTTTTCATGTTTCTTTATGTGATTGCATGTGTGTAATGTGATCCCCCGTGATGTTTCATTTGATGTATCTCTCTCTTTTTGTGCATTCCTCTATATGTATCTACATTCTTCTCTATGTCATAAGCATTTTCCACCTGTCTTTTGTTTTCCTTTTGTGGATGATGCAAGGCATCGAGACATTTAGCTCTCTTCCATGTTGATCCGAAAGGCTTTTACCTTGTTTTCACTCTCTTTGTGCCATTCTTATAGTTCTATGAGTATTTGGGGAATGATGATAGTTCCATGCTGTAAAAAAATATTGTAGAAAAGACATACTAACCCTGAATCCATAGATCCCTTATGTATTTGTGGGGGAAAACATTCCCTTCTATTTCATGGTGCAACTTTTTTTAGAAACATATGACTTGGCATAGGGATTTTTAAGGAAAACTCTCATGTCTTAGGAGAAAACATTGGCTAATTTAAAGCAATTGCTCACAGTGATGGTGTAGCAACCACTCTAAAGTGGGGGTATACATCGATACATATTTAGGAATATTTGATGGCATTATTTTATTTTTTCTTGTGACGTGTTCTTTTCTTGGTGCTTTCATTGGGTTTGATGTCCTCCAAGAGTGCTATATTTCTAAGCATGTGATCTCCCATCGTGGCATGATGTGAACAAGGCATTTCATAAGTGGAGATATGATATCCTTGATTTGTACTCTCTTGGAGACATTAGGAACAATGTTCCCTAAGAAGACCTTACACGAACAAAGAAAAATACCCTTTAGAAAAAATTTACATACATTCAAAAGCATTACATTATGGTGCTTTATTAATGTTATCAAGAGGAAAGCTTTGGTATGGTTAGTATGATGAGAAGATGACACACTGGCATGAATTTCTCATTGTACAGTGAGAAGCCGACACATTGGCATGACTTTCTCACTAAACCACCTCATTGGGATAACTCACCCAGTGGACAGACTGAGGTTCTGCTACCCCAACGTGAGCATACACATATTTTGGGATAACTCACCTAGTGGAAAGACTGAGGTTCCACTACCCTAGAGTGAGCATTGCATGTTATAGAAAAATAGCCTCATTCCACATCATGTTGAAATGGTTGTGCTTGATCCTTTTTGTTTTTCTTTATTTTTCTTGGCCTTTGATAGGATATGATTATGTATCTTTTTTATTGCTACATACTTAAGAGTCTTGAATTTCTAATTTATTCTGAGTTTGACATGGGGTCATCATCTCACTAAAGTGGGGGAAAAATATAGTAACAGAAAAAGTATCCATTTTCCCTACTATATTTGGAAATAATTGACATATAATTAACCTAATAATTGACTTGATTGTGTCTTGGGTTAATGTTGTAATTTTTTGTACACATTCACATTAATCTAGGACCCCTTTTTAAACTAAATGTACTTAAATTGTACCTTATTAAACTATTGTAAAGTGTTTTAAGATACTTTCACCCTTACCTAGGGTCTCCTTAATTAATTATGGTTAATTAGAGTTAATTAGCCCCTTTAATTCAAATTTAAACCTTATTTATGACAACTTCCAAAGGATCTATCCCAACACCTAATATTCAAATTGTAAAACATTTAATTTGGTGAATTTGAGGTCCTAGAAATTGGTGCTAGGACCCATTCACCACTAATAGGACCCCACTTTCTTTACATATTTGACATGGGTTTTTGATGTTATTTCACCCTCTCAAGGCAAGGTCCTGGAAACTTGTGCTAGAATCCATTCACCCTAGGTGGCAAATGGGTCCTCCCTTAATAAGGACCCCCTTTTTGAATTTAATTCTAGTGGGATTTTAATAATTTTTATTTCCAGATCTAGTGTCAGCTTTAAGTATTTGAATTTCAGGGTTAATCTCTACATTTAGTATAAATAGAGGGATAATTCACCTAGTTTCATCCTTGCAAATTTACAAGACATGGACCTAGACTTCCAAGCATTCATGCCTTATAGCAAGTTTGAGTTCACAAGCATTTACAAGAGCATTTACAAGAGCATTTCAAAGGAATTTCAAGGTAGATTATCAAGAGTTTATTGCAGCAATTCAAGATCATATCATCATGTCTAAGGCATAGTGAATTCATGCATGTCGTTGAGCTAAGATAGTTGATGTATCATTGAAGATCTACTTGCAAGCATTGTTTCGCATCTTATTCAAGGATCAAGATCTACATTCTTCATGGCTACTTCATGTTAGTCCTACATAGATTTGTACTCTGAGACAACATCCAAGGTATCATCAATTACATATTGTGTGGGTAAAATATGCGTAAATGAATGAAAAACACACCTAATATGACATTATATCAAGATATTTAAACAAAAAATTAATCTAATTAAAGAAGGAAATCTCTTAAAAGCATTCTATTGCTCTCTATCTCCAAAGATTTATTAAATCACTATGTCTCTCAGATTGTTAAGCACTATAACTATTAAAATGATAATCTAGAGAATGAGATGTTAAATGTAGGAAACTAATCCTATGTAATGATTGCTAAATGATATGGTGATGATACTGTAGATGAAATTGACATAAAAATGATAAAACAAACTATTGTAAACTAAGATGCAGCTAAATGAAAATCCATGATTTCTATATCTAAAATGATTTGCTAATTACTATTGCCTAATTGCTCAAATGCTTAATTTCTCTAATGCTATTTCTACAGAGTAAGATTTCAAAAAATTGGGATCCTTTTCCTGTAGAATCTTGAAGTTGTATTTATAGATTCCCGACTGCATATTTGTGATGTGGCAACAAGTAAGGGTATGTATTTGATTTGAAGGATTCAATGGTGAAAGACGAAGAATCTTGAGAAGATTATGGAGATTGTTCCTCCCCACAAAAACATTCAGCCAAAGGATAGGAATGATCAATGGAAGAATATGAAGAAGTTTTCCTATAATTTATCTCCAATTTGTCTCCAAATTTGTCTGTGAAGGCTGAGTTGAATTAATTAAATATAAAATATCTAATTTGGTAGATGGATATGATGAGTGAAAAGAGGAAATAGCTATAGAAATATGCTTTTTATTTGAATATTTGGATTTATTCAAATTAGCAAAAGAGGATATTTAATTTAATAAAACAAACTATAGAAATTTGTTTATTAAATAAACATGCAAGAAATGTGGTAATAAAATCAAACAAAATATGTGAACTTTCTTATTTAATTTAGATGAAAGAAAATAGATAATGAAATAAAACAAGGTATTTGAATTTTTTTATTTAATTAAGATGGGATGATGTGATTAAGATAAAATAAATATATAATTATAGAAAAATTTGATAATAATTAATTAATAATATAAAGTATGTGATTTGTTTATTTAAATAAGATTAAATAATATAATAAAGATAGAAGAATTAAATGTAAACTATATAAATAAATATTTCTATTTATTTATAAGTAGATGGGAATAGAAGGGAGTCAATTAATCAAATAATTCATATTTAATTAATTAGATTATCTAGACCATTTTTAGGTGTATACATTTTTCCCCTTTGAAGTGATGTGTTTATGCATTACTTCAAAGAAAAATTTGTTGCTACTACCAGTATTGACAAAAAAAATCCATATGCCCTAAGCATTGATTTTCAAGTGATGATGAATATATGCCCCCTCGGAAGATAAATCGATGAATTTTTTGGAATTTTTTCAATTTTTTTATGATTTCATAAAGATTTTCAATTTCAATGATGCAAAATTGATTTATCTCCTAAAAAATGGTGTTTACTCCACCAGATGATTAAATGTTTCCCTTCTTTGCCTCCTTGTGTTTGATGATTTTTTATCATGTCATCCTTTGATTTGATGTTGATTGATGATCCTGATAGATTAGAAGATTATTGATCTCACGATAGGTGAGATTCAATTATTGATTGATTGATTGACCTCATGATAGGAGAGGATCAATGATAGATTGATGATCAACCTCATGATAGGTGAGGTTCATTGATTGATTAATTGATTAACCTCATGATAGGCGAGGTTCATTGATAGATTGATTGATTGACCTCATGATAGGTGAGGATCAATAATAGATTGATGTTTGACCTCATGATAGGAAAGGATCAATGATAGATAGATTGATTGCCCTCATGATAGGCGAGGTTCATTGATAGATTGATTGATTGATAATATTATTGATTTGTGATATGTTATGATCATAGGAGGATTTTAGAGTTCTTCCCAAAGACATGGGACATGATTTTGCATCCAATGCAGACTGATATAGATATCATCAGTCGATGTGGTTTATCAGCTTTGATTGATATGCCTCAGTATAGGATTGATTAATGTACTGAAACTTGATGATGTACACTTATTCAGTCAGAGATTTTATGATTGCTCTATCATGTTATTGATTCACTAGCCTTGGAAAATCTATAATGCAAATGCAAAACTAATATGAATGCAATCTAATTTAACCATGCAAATCTACATATGAAAATGATGTCATCTTAATATTCCATTTAGTGTGCTTTTATCATCATTGAGACTTTAAAATGTTGAAAGTGATTACAAGCATCGATGGTATGAGTTAGACCATGATGACTTGAATACTACTTTCATGATTTTTTATATTGCAAGTGAACACAAATATCTAGGTATAATTAAACCAAGATGACCAGAGCATTTCTTGTGTAAACAGTCAAGAATCAATTATTTTGTTATGTGAATTTAGAATGTCATCAGTGATACTTTGTAGAGCACATCTCATGAAAACTCACACAATAATAATGATCAACTCACAAATAGAAGACAAAGAAAATATCATTCTCCTTCCAAACTTCTCTAGTTCAATACATCATTGAGTTGCTCCAAAGAAATGATAACAATAATCAAAGTACAACATTTGAACATTCAATCTAAAGTGATAAAATCATGATTCAAAAGGATATCATCCATCTAAATTTGTTCTAATTCATTTGATTTCAGTTGTTTGATGCAGATGGTTTATTTTCTGAAATGTTTTGATGTTTGATGTATGTTCAATGTTGAGTTTCTCTATGATAATTGTGTTTTGCTTTGTTGTCATATTGTTTTTGTCCATTTGATTAAGCTCAAAGTTTATTGCCCCCAGTGAGTTCAAGATTTTTCCCCCAACCTAGGGTGAGACATGACCACATTACCAGGATATGTACATGAGATTTTATTGTACTTTTTTAGATTTTATGATTTTTTTGTAATTTTTACTTTTTCACTTTTTTGTATTTTCTCTTCTATTTGATTTTTTGATTTTGTAATCTTTTTAATTATTTTTTTTGGATTTTTCAAGATATTTAAGATGAAATGAGATGATATGACTGATTGAAGGAACAAGATGCCCCATAATAGGGGTAATGAAACCATGGATAAATGATAGATCAAAATGAAAGATTCACTGCAAAACATGTCACACAAGCAACATATCTCTTGTCAAAAGATGATAATGGTTGTGTAGACACATAAAACGTACTAATTGACATTACACATCTGATCTTGACTACTAACACCATTTCATCCTAAATCATCCTTCGGTCTAACTATTTAATTGAATACCTTTATTTGATTAAATTCATCAATATTCCTCTCTTAATTAAATAAATCATAATTTATCTAATTAAGTCATCCTTTCTTGTTAATTAAATCAATTAGTTTGATCTAATTATCCCTATTTAATTAAATAATCAGCCCCTGTGTTTTCGATTAAATCTTTTCAGTCCATCTCACAAACGCTCCAATAAATTAAAACCTTATTTAGTTTAATCTAGCTTCATCCCTTCATAACAAAACAAAAATCTCTTTATTTAATTAACTAAAACCACATTCTTCGATTTTTACTCTAAATCAATCCATAAATCTAAATCAATATGTCACATCATTTGATCTCTCATTAAACAATTAACTGATAAATGAATCTCTCTCATGTCCCATCCTCTAGCTTTTGCAACTTGCATGAAAATAGATTTGAATTTATCTCATTTTCCTCAAAAGGCATAAAGGAATATTCCTCGAATTTGAATTCAAAATCGAAGTGAAATTTGTTCTTCCAACAAAGGATTTACTCCACCTAGAAAGTCATTTTGCTTTGAGCTAAGTGGCATTCAATGCATGTTCTTTCCCTCTTACATGTCATTTCAACAATTTCAAAATTCAAATATATGCATTTATTGACACATCCTTCAAAACTTGCACATCCTCCATCCATTCACATGTTGACAAGTGGAAAACACCTGTTATTGGTTGATCTTACCCCATATCTCCATTTCCATAAGTTAATTCTTCAACTAGAAACCAGCAGAAAGAGAGGTCGAATCTCATTTGTCCATAAACTGAGGTAAACCCATTACACCAAACTATATAACTTCATCTACATCTCTAGTATTGAGTTTTGGAGTAGCTAGGGTTATGTAGATTTTGCTTTGAGCATTCATCAATCTTCAACAAAGTGATCAATTCCTATCAAATCATCTTCATCACACCATTGATTTGGGGTGCGCCAATTTTCACATCAAATTGGCAGCACCAACTCTCAAAGACATCGTTGCTTTGCTTTGTTTTAGAATAGGATTTAATATCTTTGTTTTGAGTTTATGGTGTTCTTCATTTCCTTCCTTTTCTCTTACATTAAAATGGATTTCTTGAGGAATCTCTATTCTAACTTGCATTTGATCTCATTAACGTGTTTATTTGTTGTGTTCTTGTAGGTATAGGATAGTGGTTCACATTTTGGCACTAGCAGGAGGGCCCAACAGAAGATCAAATCACATTTTTTGAGAAAATTTTGTGTTTTTTGTGTTTTTTGGGTGTTTACAGAAAACTCCACCGCTGGAAGCTCAGTGTCACTATTTAGCACCACTGAGAACCCAACATCGCCATATAACACCACTGCAAAGTTTAAACTGCGATGCTCCATATTTCCCACCTAGAATTCAAATTTTCAAACAGAACTATTGAATCTTTCCGGCTCACTAGAATCTTTTCAAAATCCAAACTGCACCGTTGATCAAAATAGCGATGCCTTCATGCTCACTGGTCTAGTTGCAGAGCGATGCTGACTAGTAAGCAGTGCTATACAGCACCGCTGGTGACTTCAAACTGTGACACCTTCATGGATTGCACCACTAGAGGGAAGTAAAAAGTGAAAATTCATTTCTAACACGTTCTTTTTATCAAATTCTGGTTATTTGGTCTATTTTATGCTTTCTTGACCTCTATTTTTGTAGAATCTAACTAATTTTCTTGTAGCTTAGATTAATAAAAAGGTGAAGAGGAAAGGAAGCATGATGATCTTGTCTCATGATACCAAGTGTTTTTAAACACTCTAGTGTTTGTTCAACACTCTTAGAGGATTCACTATTCCTCTTAAGGAAAATTTTGCTATTTTTCACACAGCACTTACTAGTTTCATTTTGGGCTCTAAAAAGAACTTTTTAAATTCTTGTTAGAAAAGGGGCTTAAAATGAACTTTAGGACACAAACTCACTAGATTTTGTTTGGGGCTAATAATTGAACAAGGAAAATTCTCACATTTCATTTGGTGATATAAAAGGAAATCATTATTGATTTTGTTGGATTAAAAAAGAACATGTGCAACTTTGTTTTGTGATTACTTACTCAAACTAATGCCATCGAAAAGATGTATGCACTTCTCTCGCATCTCACGGCAATCTTGAGAATCAAAAGGCTTTTTGATGGTCTTAGGGTGGGATAAATTGATCACCTCCACATTTCATTTTGGGGATTAAAATTGAACAAAACATTGTGCAAATGTGAGTAAACCTAAACAAAGGTTGATCAAACTATGAATGTGTTTACTTGCTATTTTTTATCTTAGAGGGCCTGCCTTGGGGAAGAAGTACTCACCCAAGGGAATGACTCAACCAATAACACTCTAAAGCCAAGAGTATTTCCAACCGGGATATAAATGCGGGTATTGGAATAAACGCCAGTATCATGCAATTGGCTCTGATGAGAAGGGAAAAAATGGTCTCTCACCACGTTGGGTCAACTCCTACGAATGGAAAGTCCAAATTAAAACCCTTGTTGTAGAAAGGCCAAAAATCCGTATCTATTTGCTGGTGCAAGAACGGTTGTTCTAAAGCCGCCCCACAATTTTACGGTCTTTAGCAGAAATGGAAAGCATTCCATGGGAGTTTCATGGGTGTTGATGCTTGGCTGCCCCATATAAGTGAGTGTCATGGAGGGGAGCTAGTGGGGTCAAGCATCTAACCTTTCACTAAAGAGAAGTGTAGCTGGACTTGTCCAAGTGGGGACTCAACAAATATTGTCTTTCATATCCATAAGGTTGTGCTTGTTCTTGGTTACAAAATGCTTTGCTTGTTCGAAGACATTTGGAAACAAACCTTTAACATCATCATCAAAATTCCAAACCCTTTAGGAGGAAAATACAATTGACCAAATTCATGTTTTATTGCTTTCCCTTGGGATTTTATCCTTAGAGGTTTCTAAACACTTGGATTTACATCTCAATTTTCCTACTAAATTTAAACAATAGGTAACCCTTTCCCTGATTTCATCAAAATTCCACATAACATAATTTGTGGGACTTGAAGAAATTAGGACATTGGACATCTAGTTTGAAAAAACTAATCAAAGGAGTGTTTGTGGTGAAACAAAATCATTAAGCAAAGATAACAAAATTTTCTCTCACACATGTGTTAGTTCCTCATGATTTCCAAGAAATTCAAAATCCCAAAACAAAAGTCCTTGAGAAAAAGTTCAAAATTTAGGAGTCACACTCGAAAGGTCATCAAGAAACACATTAGGAAGTGCAATCAAAAGCAACATATCAAAATAAGAAAAAAATTCACAAGGTTCTATAGACTCATTCCTTTAAACATTTCAGAAATGTATGCTCAGTTTGAACCACTTCTTAGTTATAGAGGTCCTTAGAAGTATCATATGTTCTTCAATACTGAGGGCTAGTAAACAAGTGTCTTTTTAGGTACATCCTAGGATCAAAAAAATCAAAAATTTTCAGCCATCCTTGAACATCAAAGCCAAATCACCTCACCATCATCTTTTGAAAAATCTTGAAATTATCCTCCATGCTAGGATTTTTGGCAAAAATAAAAATCATCAAGCAAAATCCTTGAAATCTTTGAATCAAAACATCAACTCATCTTTTCCTAGGTATGTGTAGATGCATCCTTTTGCATATACTTAGTCAAATTATCAAACCATCTTGTTTAGCTAGGTATATGTAGATGCATCCTTCTTCATATTCTTGGTTAAATTATCATCGTGTTTGAATAGGTTTAGGTAGATGCATCCTTCTCCCTACACATATTCAAATTATCACCCTTTGAGAAAATCTACCTCTTAGATAATCATCCAACATCTTTGGGTCTTTTTGTTCATAAAATTATAAGCAAAGCAAACCAAAAAAAATCAAATCAAGGTCAATCCAAAATCCAAAAAAAATCCAAATGGTCCTTAAAAAGTATAGCATCCCCTCAAGATTTCTCAAAAGTTCAAACATCCACATCATCCCCATCATATCACCTTTGATCCTTGAAAAACATCCTAAATTTCTCTTTTTGTGCCTAAGATTAGATCAATCCAAATAATTAGAAATTCATCTCTCATATTCTTTGAAAATTGATCCCTATTTTATGGTGCAAACTAGATCTCAACAAAAGAGGAACATGGAAGCCAACAAAAAAAACTCCGCTAAAACTAACCTAAGTCAAAAAAATT
>VDFB02281492.1:725494229-725573242 GCA_007258455.2 Sequoia sempervirens
TCCTCAAGAGGCCATTTCCAGTGTTCCTAGTTACCCACCTTGGTATATAGGAGCAGAATACTTATAGGTTTTGTATCACCTATAAGGAGTAATAGAGTGAGAAGTGAGAGCCCACAATTTAGAGCCTTATCTACCCCACCTGGAGGCCAAACTTTCCAAATCAGAATACCCATATACCTGATTCATAGGAATTTGTTCTCCATGGCTCACGTAGCTGCCTCAACTCCTAGAAATTTTGTAACCTAGGATAGTGGTAGTCCATTATTGTCAGAACATAATGATCTACTGAGAGGGGGGTGAATTAGTAGATATTAAAAATTTTGGTTCTTAAAGACTTTTGTAGATTCAATCCTAAACTCAGTTGTGTAGATTGAAACATGAACAAATATAATAACCACAAGCACAAGAGAGATCAACACATAACACTAGATATAGGTGGAAAACCCAAGATGGGAAAAACCACAGTGAGAAATACTGCTAGGATCTACTCTCCTAATCCAACCTCACAAGCATCAAAGTTTAGTTACAAGTTTTAAGGGCTACAACCCAAAGGAAGCTTCAATTCTCTGTTTCAAAAGCAACAACTTCAAGGATTTTACAACACAATGAGCTGAGCTACAACTTAGTGCAAATGGAGGCTGCAAAATCTTGCATAATTACAAATTTGGATATGCATATGAGTGGTTCTACATAAACTTAACATGCATCAATACACACAATAGAATGTTGCACTTATTGCAACTTACACTCTATTGTTGTAGTTGCACTCTCAGCAACACATACTTTTGTTCTTCACTCTCCTCTACTCTCCTCTCTCTTCTCTACTATATTCTTATCTGTACATCTCTCTGTTCAACACTCTATGCACTACCAAACTTCACACTTCTCCTCACATCTAGATTCGACACATCACACATGGCTACTTCAACACTTCTACAACTTTCCAAATTATCTTTTATCACCGACCTGCATTCAATGCTGCAAGATTCTCACACATGATCAAATTTTCTAAAATCCTCTGCTAGGTTTTCCTTAGCTTGCAAACCTCACCAAAAAGCTACTTCTGTATCAAGCAAAAACATTTATTTCTAATACAAAATTTTTTCCTTTGTTTTCTCTGTCAAATCTTGAAATCAGATTGTGCATTCAATGCTCTCTTCTAAACCTTTGATCTAATTTTGATCTTAATCACTTTTGCAGTCTATTTCATTGCCTTGAAGATCAAATCTTCATTCAATTGGTCACTTGGTATAGCTAGACCAATAAATTCCTTCCTTAGTATTGGTTACCAGTCAAGAAACCATGTTCGCATTGTAAAACTATTATAGATCTCTACTTTTGAATTCCAGTCATCAATCTTCCTCTTTTGTGCCCTGATCCTACAATCCTCATTCACTGTCGTTCCTTTAAATCTTGACTGTTAGATAATCAGTCGATCAAATCACCATCATCGATCTAGTAGTATTCCCTTAACATCATGTATTGCTTTATCGAAGAGACATTCACTAAAGTCTCATCGAGGTTCACCTTTCTCTTCAATATGAATCACCTTCAAGTACATGAGAAGAAACATAGTCCCATATGCCACACAATTCACAATGAGGATGTGAATTTCCTATTGAGAAATCACTGGTCACCATTTGTTAGCATACATCACCATCCAACATCGTCACCTTGTTATCGAGTCCCACTTAGTAATATCCATGTATCACTGTTTCGAGGAGACATGCTTCAGTGTCCTGCCAATACACCAAAGTCACAATGATGAGATAACCATTATGATATCAAAGATACATTCAATCCACTCTCATCGATATGGTATTATCACATTGATACCATTTGCTACTACAAACAAGTGGTCCCCACACCATCGTGTCACCACACATCACCATCCAATATCACTTTCTACCATGTTTCCTTCTGTCATTCATTCTCTTATTGTACCATCAATGCATGTCAACCTTATTGGGTTCCGCAGTTAGCATCACGTTCACATTGCCATTTCAAAGAGACATTGACAAAGGTCTCACCAACACCATATAGTCTCATCAACAACACTTCCATACTCCTTTTCACTCCATCAAGGAGACTTCTCCTAGACTTTCTGATGAATTAATGTCTCACTAATAAGATAGGTATCAGTCTATCGAAGAGACATAGATGAAACTCTTTCTAACACCATAATGTCTCATCAATAAATCTCCATAGTGCCGCCATCACTATGTCAAAGAGACACAACCCATTCTCTCACCGACCATACACTGTCATGCTGACAAGAAGAAAATTTACCCATCAAAGACACAACTCTCAATATCTTTCCAATCATGTACTATAACTCTGATAAAGTTCTCCTTACTCCTTATGGATCCATCGGTAAGTTACTAAAAATTTGAACTTCAGAACCTCTAGTGAAGGTTGTGAACTTTTGCAAGCCTGCGACATGCTGACATACATGATCATTAAGCTATCGAAAAGACTCCAATGTGAGTCCCACCGAAAAGTTCTTTTCACGACGATAGAGTGACCATCTGACCATCGAAGAGACTCCAATGCAAGTCTCATCGAACAATGTTTGTCACTCTGATGAACCTTCATCAAGTCATCGATGAGACTTCCACTTGACTCCTATCAATGTTGAATTTTCTCATTGATCTACTAGAGATGTATAACCTTGAAGCGCTAGGCATAGGGGTTGATCAACCTCATGACTTCAATGAAATAGGTGATAAATTATGTGACCAGTTACCTATTGTTGACAATTAACATCGAAATAGAACTTTTGAAAACACCATGACTATAATTTTTGCACATGTAGGGTTTAACTGATAAACCCTAGACCAAGAGCATGAAAAAATGAATGTTGACATCTCCATTGATATCAAGACCTGAAAAATACCTTCTTGGAAAGCTCTCGAGAAACCTAGATCAAATTTTCCATCAGATCTACTACTCTCACATTCATGTCCTTTGTCATCATGCCAACGATTTCCTTTTCCAAATTTTCCTTTTTGACATCAATGAAAACTATATGCCAACAACTATAACTACCCATGCCCCCGAATGTATGGCCTTCCATACCCAGTAACACCTTCAAGGCTATTCCAAAATTTTCTACAGAAGACTTGAAAAATCCCTCCAAACACCTCCAAGATATAGTGGAGGTATGTAGGGTACATAACATAGTGGAGTAAAATATTTCTCTTAGGCTGTTGGTCATTTCGTTCAAAGGAAAAGCTTAAGATTGGTATCAATATTTAGCTTATGGTTCTATCCACTCCTGGGAGCATCTAGGAGAAAGGTTGTTCAAAAAATTATCAAAGAAGGGAGATCACTCTTCATTACTACATCAACTAATCACTATCAAAAGAGCCCTACAAGAGGCCATGAGTGACTTCAACACTAGGTTTCACAAAACCTAGAAAAAAATCATTGTGATTTCTTGACCCCCAACTACGATGGAATTTAAGTTCTACCTGAAGGCTTTCAATTCAGATATCATAGTTATGATAACCTCTATGGGAGGGGATATCTTAACTTGACGCATACAAGTTGGTTGTGCATGCAAAGAATGGTTTGATTGACACTGGAAAGCTTCCAACGTGACCTCCAATGCTTGTATTTATAGAAATCTCTAGTGGTCCTTGAGAAGAAGCTACTCAAAGCACTTCTGCTAGATAGTTGGTGACATCAGTTGCATCACAGTCGATGTATGTTTACCCTGCTGTGCAGCCAAGCACATCAGGCTCTTTCGCTTTAGTAACAGACATCAATGATATGAAGAGTCTCATGTAGTCTTTTGTTAATGATTTATTTCTCATGAAAAGAAAACAAGCAACACCTCTGAAGCAAGAAACTTAGACCTATCAGGGTGGAAGGCCATCTTATCAATAGAATGTGTACGAAGGACCTGCAAGAGGAGGAGGTCAATAAATGACTTCTACAAACTAGATAGTTCTGGTCACTACACCGCTACAAACAATCAAGAAAGCCAAAGTAAAGAGTTAATCATAGGCCAAACAACTTGGTGGAAGATGAGAACATGTGGTGCTTGCCATATAGTGATAGTCACATGCCTTGAAATTGTCTAAGGGGAAATATGCAACAAAAGATAGTGGAACAAAGAAACAAGGGCACACTCCTAAATGAAGAAGAAATGAGTCCCCCAAAATGGAAAACACATGCTTTAGAGCACAAATGAAAGGAATTTATTTAGACTAGGAGCTAGATAGGGCGCCTGACCAAGCACTATTTTCATGGATGAAGGAAGAAGATGTGGTATTCACAAATGAAGCTTTGATGACTAGTGATCCACAAGTACAGTTAGACTACAACAAAAGATCCAAAAGGAGGCTCATGAGAGGATACACACAACAATATCCACTACGTCCTTAGCTACATCAACTACCATCATAAGAAAAGTAGGCTCCGTAGTCCACTGGTCGACCAACTCAGCAGTCACAAAATTTTCCATTGCAGAGAAGGAGATAGACAAGGTTCTAAGCCCATTCATGACATATCATTTTCCTCCAAAGACAAGAGAGATACCTCCATTTAAGCCCAAGGTCCAACCAGTTGGAATGCTCAATGTGGTGGAACAATTGAAGAAGGCACCCACTAACATATCTCTGTGGGATGTCATATCCATTCCCGAACAAAAGACATTACTTCAGGAAGCATTAAAGAAGGGAGAACAAATATTGCAGGCGTATGCGACTCCATCATGCAATGAAGATAAAGATAAGAAACTCATGTCAAATCCTTAGGCTTCGAAGGTTGTAGCTTTTTTGAATGATGCAGACAATGCAAAAGAGAAAGAGGTAAGAAATCCAAAGCCCACACCTTTATTTTTAACACTCATTGTGGGAGATAAAATTTTGCATAATAACATGATTTATTCAGGAGCTAGTACGATGGTCATGCTAAAGCAAGTGGTCGATGCCCTGAAACTTAAGTATGAGACCCTTGAGAAGGGAATTATGCAATTGGACAGGAAGAAGGTTTTGACTATTGGTCATATTAAATATATTTCTCTAACCCTCTTCTCATGTCCAATCCAAATGGTCACACAGGAAATAGTGGTGATATACATTCCCCCAGTCTTTGGAATTTTTCTTTCAGGAGATTGCACTATAAAGCTTGGTGGATATTTGGTGCTTGATTGGTCTCACCTAATATTGAGGACCAAGCATGGGGTGAAGATGACACTATTGTCTGAATCTTTGCATCTAGAATATGTAGATGACAATGTAGTCCTATGTTTTGAAGCAACACATATCTCTTTCTCGTAAAGGGAGAGCTATTGTGTAGAGATTCTAGACTTGATGAAGAAGACACGAGTGATCAAACTCCTAAAGAAGAGGTGCTCCTCAACCAATTCATCAACTCTAACCCATTCAAAAACTTTCATGTGAGAGGACTAGGAACCTATGTGATCTTCGATGATGATCAAGTTTTTCAAAAATTGATAAAGGATCAGGAGGAATGTGATGATCTGGGTGAAAACCACCTTTGGACCTTATATTTTGATGTCACCAAATGCAAAATCGATTCTAGAGTGGGTGTTTGAATAGTGTCCTCGATAGGATCGAAAACCCTCAAAGATTTTCATATTTAGTTCGCGTGTTCAAATAGTGATGCAAAATATGAAGCCTTAGTTCATGGTCTAATTCTTGTAGAGTGAATGAGCGTAAAGAGAATACAAGAATTTAGAGATTTAGAGTTAGTTGTGAGACAGGTTTGTGGGCAAGTAGCTATGAAGAATATAAGAATGAAGTTGTACATACATCAGATATGAGATCTGATAAAGAGTTCTAAAGCTTTTAATATAAAAGTCATTCCCCAATCTCAAAATAGTGTCACCGATTGGATGGATTCAATCAGTTCACAATTTGAACCATTTTCCAATTCAACAAAGTAGAATACAGTATAGATCATCATCTGACCAACAATTCCCAACAATGATCAAAACTGAAAAGTATTTGAGGATTATTTTTAGATCGCTACTATTTTATAGAAATCAGGAAGAGTTTTCAACTATGCACAACCTGAAGAAAAATCTCCCAAAGAGTAGGTTATCCAGTTAAAAGGAAATAAGCTTCCTCAAGGTTTAATCTCCCTTGAATTTTTTCTTGACTATGATGACATAAAAAATAGAAAATAGAGGTTCACTATAGATGTGAGTGATTATGAAGAGCTTGATGTCAGAAGCAATCGAAAGTTAAAGGTTGGAAGCGATGTTCTAGAAAAGGATAAGGAGAGGCTAAGGGATCTATGTTCTAGATATGATGGGGTCGTAGCCTGGACCTATGATGATCTTAGAGGGTATGATGTTAGAAACCAAGATTAGACATGCAAGCCAAAAAACCTTCCACATAAGAGAAAATCAGAAAAAGAAAAGCTATTGCAAAAAGATGTGCAAATAATATTATTCAAGAATTCATAATTACATGAGATGATTTTCTTTATAAAAGAAAAGTATGCATAACCCTAATCTTATCTTGAGCAACAAGATAGCTCAACAAGATAAGGATGAGAATAATTAACCTAAGAATTAAAATATTACTTAAGTAAAGTTATGCAAGTGTAATTAAATATTAATTACACTAACACCCCCCCATAAGTGCAACTTAGGGAGACTAAAAAAGCATGCACCTAAAACTAAGATGAATGCAAGAAAGAATGAATGGGTCCCGACAACAAGGCCTGATCAAGTACCCATGTACAAATACAATAATGAGGTAGAGAAGGAAAACCCAGTGGGACAAAACCCCCCTACAATGAGATGACCTACTGCAAAGAAACACTGGAAGAACACTATGGAGTAACATTGGAACCACAATCCAACAAGCAAGGAATGATACTTCTATCTACAAGAAACCAAAGAAGAATCATAATAATGCGACAATAGAACCAATGCCATGAAACACTAGAAAACTCACAAACTAGAACAACCCTGGAATCTGTGAAGCAACAATAGATGAAATTATGACATAATCTGGAAACTGTGTATCTTGATGTCTATGCCAAACTGAGACTAAAAATCTTCCATGGGAATAAATACCATAAAGATTCTAGAACATTAACCATAAAAACATGGCCCTCAAACCGAGAAGGATCCAATGCAGATCATTAACCATAGGCTCTCAATCTAAAGTGTGAACTGATGTGAATCTAATATGTGTCAAGCAAGAGCAAGATGATGACAAAAGAAACTAAGAAACTAGATATAACCCATGCAAGTTTTCATCAAAAAAAGATGAAGATCAAAGTGCATGCACACTCTAATCAGATTATTATGCAAGAAACCCCATTGATGGAACTTTATCTCAGTTAATTTATTACAATAACCCAATGATTGTAAAAGGAGAGTTCAATGTTGACATTAATAAATAGAAAATACAAATAGACCTTAGATCTGTGTAGAGGACTGAACCATATTTCCAATGCCGCAAGAATGGCGAAAAAAGGATAAGCGAGTCAAAAGATATGTCTCCTGGAGCAAAAACAACATGCAACTTCCAAGGCTAAAAAAGGCATCAAAAAGAAAAGCCAAAAAATCACACCTATACTATTGTGTAGAGCTCGGAACTAGCTTTCTAATGATATCTCATTTGCAAAAAAACAACGCTGTATACAAAATTTATGCCCGTTTCTGTAAAAGTGCTCCATAGAGGCCCAATAAACCCTTATGCAGCTCTCAGGGGCTAAAAAATTAAAGCCCTTGGTCGCCTGGGCAGACTAGGGGGTTGTTAGTCTGGGTGCTGAGTGTGGCCCTTGGTCATCCACATGAGCAAGGTGGGTGCTTTGGGTGGCGTGGGCTAGAGCTTGGGGCTCCCAATTCCTAATACAACCATCGCTAAGTAGAAGGAGCCCAGAGGCCGAGTGATGAATCATCAGTGGGGACTAGCAGTGGTGGCAGACTAGTGGCCGCCTGGTGGCCATCTGGTGGTAGCGGAGCGGCGGTGGTGATTTGTGTAGGAGGCACCAAATTTCTCCACCTTTTTAATTTTTTTAATATTTTTTTTAAATTTTTTAAAAAAATGTGCCTTGATCTGCGTGTTGGGGAGACCATATGGCCTCCTTGCGATTTTTTTTTGCCTCTCTAGATGAATTTTTCCAAAATGGACAAAATTTATATGAAAATAGGGGTTTTTGGGTGCTGAGAATCCAACAACGAGGTCCGTTTTGGCCCAAAATGCCCAAAAAATTAGGCGATCCCCAGATCTTCCAGAAAAATCACTGAGCTTGAAACCCTCATAGATTCCTTCAACAATGACCAAAATGAATGCAATAAAAGCCATTTATGAATTTTCAAGTGCTCTGAATCCAATGGAAAACCCCAAACTGATCCAAAATGCATAATAAATATACTCAAGGAATGAAACAGTGGAGGAACCCCGAACATGCTCTGTAATGTATTTCTCCAAAAAAGTTGAGAAGGGGCTGGAAAATCAAGGCTTTGATACCATGTTAGAAACCAAGATCAGACATGCAAGCCAAAAAACCTCCATAGAAGAGAAAATAAAAAAAATCAAAGCTATTGCAAAAAGATGTGCAAATAATATTATTCAGGAATTCATAATTACATGAGATGATTTGCTTTATAAAAGAAAAGTATGCATAACCCTAATCTTATCTTGAGCAACAAGATAGGTCAACAAGATAAGGATGAGAATAATTAACCTAGGAATTAAAATATTACCTAAGTAAAGTTATGCAAGTGTAATTAAATATTAATTACACTAACATATGATCTAGGCATAATTCAACATACTATCCACTTGGATGAAGGACCAAAGCCAATCCAACAAAAATAAAGGCCATTCAATCTAAAGGTCAAAGCATTGATGGAACAAGAGCTTACCAAATTGGTCGAATCAAAGATCATATATCCAATTAAGCATTCCACCTGGGTGTCTAATCTGGTTCCAGTTTAGAAAAAGAATGGTAATATTAGGCTCTATTTTGATTTTAGAGATTTGTATAAAGCCTCACTAAAAGACCACTACCCTTTTCCATCAATGGAGTAGGTCTTGCAGAACATGTCCAGATCAGAGATGTTTTCATTGCTTGATGGTTTTTCAGGTTATAACCATGCATATGTAAAGGAAGGTGACGAACATAAAATAAAGTTTACCACTAAGTGGGGAAATTTTGCATACTCAAAAATACCATTTGTACTTTCAAATGTTGGTGTGACTTTTTAGCAAGCAATGTATATTTCCTCCAGAGGATTAATTAATCTGATTATCTTAATATATCTGGATGAACTAATAGTCTTCTCAAAGTAAAAGGATGATCACTTTGATCATCTGGAAAAGGTTTTCTAGAAATTTTAATAGTTCAGGATTTCCTTGAATCCCAAAAAATGTGTTTTTGGAGTGCCCCAAGGTAAGCTACTCAGTTTTGTAGTGTCAAAGGAGGGAATATTAATAGTTCCTGAAAGGGTGAGATCTATAATGAGATGCCCCTACCAATAAATCAGAAGGGACTACAGTCTTTTCTAGGGAAGATCAACTTTGTCAGCAGGTTCACTTCAGATTTCGTAGGCACCACTAGACCTATCATGTTGATGCTAAAAAAGAACCTAATGTTCAAATGGAACCCCAAAGGATAAGTGGCTTATGAGTAGATAAATATAGCTATCTCTGCCACTCCAGTGTTGGCCAACCCAAACTTTTCCAAATATTTTCTACTCTATGTATACAATGGAAAATATAACATAGCTTTGGTACTCACTCAGAAAGATGAAAGAAATAGCATAGAGAATCCTATCACATTTCACTCAAGAACTCTTAAAGGATATGAATCCAGGTATAATTTTGTTGAAAATAAATCTTTTTCCATTGTTAAAATCTTAAAGAAGTTTTGACACTTAGTGTTGGCCAATAGAATCACCATTCTCATCGCACATCCCAGTGTGCGGGAGTATATCACCGAAGGCGAGATAATTGAGAAGAGGGCCAACTAGATCACCAAGATCCTAGAGTATGATGTCAACATCTGACCAACCAAGCTAGTTCAAGGAAGAGGTATGCATGAATATCTTGCACAGTAGTCAAGTTCTGTAGTTGAGAAGGAGGCCGATCAAGTCCACACAAAATAGCTTGAGTTCGACGAGTCCTAGGTGATGGATCAAATGTAGTATATGCAAAAGGGACAGTACCTGACCAACCTTCAATCTTATAAGAGGTGATACTATTGACTGCAAGACACCAGGTATGTATTAAATGAAGGTATCTTATTCAAAAGGAATTATGATGGTGTCATGCCCCAATGCTTGGATAAGCCACAAGCAGAAAGAGTTCTTAATGAATTTCATAGTAGTCCTGAGGGTAGAAATTTCTCTGCCAAGACTACCACCTTAAAGATAATGCAAGTAGGATATTATTATCCCTCTATGTTTTTTGAAGCGAAAAATCTAGTGAAAAAGTGTACTCAGTACCAATATTTTATTTGCAAAAAAAATAATTTTTCCTTACCTTTGAGCCCAATTGTAATTGAAAAACCTATTGATGATGTTTTCTGCACAACTCAAACATAATATAATATCCTATCTCTCTTAAAAGGTAAATCTCTATCAGCAAGCCTCAAGAGATAACCCCAAAGTCTCTAATGATAGGTCTTGACAATGCATAAACAACTCAGTGATAAATGTGAAAATGCTGGTAATCACAATGGGACCTTACTGCAAACAAAGATTGAATCTTCAATTTATCAGATCTAGCAATATGATGATACTTTGATCCTAAATCTAACTCAAAAAATGAAAGAAATAATAAAATATTAGGGTTCAAAGAGATTACTAAGACTAACGCTACTCTAAGATTAACAATGCAAACAATGAAATACTTGAATTGGACCAATCCCTCAAACTAATCCTTGCTTAACCCAAATGAATATGCAATTTCACAAGAATAGTGCAATCTTCTAAGGTATTAAAATTTTTCAAATACTGAACATTCATCCAAAACAATCCCAAAGCAATTGAAATGAATAAAACTTCACAATTGAACTAAGCACAATAGATATATGGTCTAGGCTAACTTTGCAAAGCAACTAACAATTAGCTAGTTGCAAAAAGTATGGACTAGGGATCACTACAACACTCCAAGCATTAAACCATAAACATCATTAAATCAAATCTAATTCTAAATACCAATTTTCCTCAAAGAAATTCTAAAGATAGAATAACAAGAACCATGCAAGATAAGAAGAACACAAGTATGGCAACAAATCACAATGTCATTACTTGCATCAAATTATCCACTGTAGCAACTGTTGACGCCAAAAATTGACGAGGTAACAGTGTCTTATGGGAAACTCAGTTCAAGGGGGACCCTTTGCGCCAAACTAAGTGACCTCCAGATTTTAAAGAAGTCGGCTTCTTCTATAATGGGTTTTGGAAAGGGAAAAGGAAACGGATATAATGAAGCAAAGTCTAATCTAAGGCGATGCTCCAAAATTTACTGATGGGCATGATAAATCATAGATTTAGGGGCCTAAATGTTGTTGTTGCATTCCAAAACATTGGAGACTTAAAGCTATAGCATAAACAATTCACTCATTGACATAAAATAATATTGCATACATTCTTACTACTAAGAAGAGTCATTAGACATGATTTAGGTAAGCAAGCTTGTATTCAACTGATCTGTAAACGGATCTAGACTAAATTGCATTTGAATGCTTAATTATTGTAGAAATTTAATTCATGCATACATTAACGAAATTATGCATCAAAACTTAAGGTGAGAAACATAATTGAGAGAGAAGAAGATAGAAAGTGCAAACAGAGTTTGATTACGGAGTTCGCCACAAACGTGACTACGTCTCTGGGTCCGCTCCAATGGAGTGTGACCAATCTGATTAATCTCCAAATCAATTATAAAAATGCACCAAGACCATTCCTTCTAGCACTTTGGCAGCATAACAATACTCCGATGTACGAAAATGGCTCCAAAAATCTCCTAGAACTCCTCTCTGTATCACCTAGCACCTATTTCACTTGAAAATTATGAGTCTCCACTTAGCCTCACTCTCACCCATTCACCTCCTTTAAATACAAAAAATTAACCAAATATGGTAGAAAACCATATGATTTACCAAAATTTGCCATATCTCCTAAAAAAAAACTTAATCTCCCAATAAAAACCTCTAAATAACCGATAGGATTATATTAATCCTTTACAATATTTTAAAGCCCTTCCCCTTTTCTCATTTTTGGGCTTTATTGATTAGAGGTTGATGTTTGTTTTATCTTATTTAACAATTTTAGAGGTTTGTTTGTTTTTATTTTAGAGGGATTTGTTTGTTTAAGGGATTTTAGTTTAGAACAGGCAAAAAAATCTAACCGACACTATACATATCACAAAGGCTTTCGATGGTTAGTTGGTGGGCATATGTTTTGTTAGCCAGCCCGTTCGGGGTTCCAAACCCGCTGGCTGGCATTTTCCCAAAAAAAAAAACTATTTCCTTTAATAAAAAAAATTGGCCAAAAACCATACTAACGGCTGCCGGATATGGTGCAATGGCCAAATCATTTCATTTGTGAGGAGGTGGTCGCGGTTTCAACCCCCGACAGCTACTTTTGGCAAATGCAAACAACCGGCAGATGAGGAGGGAAGACGGGTGAAACACATGTTGCACCAGGAAGGGTGCCACATGGAAAATACTGATTGGCTGATTTCGCTGATGTGGATGACAACTGTTGCTGACTGGCCGATGACTGTGTGCTATCTCATGTACGGAGAGCTGACGTGGCATGCTGACGTGTCCGACGATGTGGCCGACTGACTAGAGTACAGACTGCCACGTGTCACCACATGATTGGTTCATATGGATATGCCATGTGTCAGACTTTGAACCAATCCACTTCACTATCCGTACAGTACGGATTGCTGATGTCAGCATCCGTATGGCCAATCGTCAAAGTCAACTGCAAACTTTGACCGCTGATAAGTTGAGCATATGATGTCAAATTTTGACGAAATGAACACCATCAGAATCATCTCGATGAGCTCTTTGCGATGATGCTGGTTCCATCGATATCTGAGATGATCATTTTTTCACCTTCTGGACTCCCTCTAATACCAGTTTGACCCAAGGTTTGACTGGCCATAACTTGCACAAACAGACTCCTTTTCGCTCCGTTCAAGTTGCGCTAGAATCAGGACGTCGAGATCTTTCTAATGGTACTAAAATCTAAAGATTTGAAGACACTTCATTTTTCACTAAAAATATCCATCGGATCATTGACATAAACATAAACAATTCACTCATTGACATAAAATAATATTGCATACATTCTTACTACTAAGAAGAGTCATTAGACATGATTTAGGTAAGCAAGCTTGTATTCAACATATATAGAAGTTCCTCAAATGAAATGCTTAAGACAGTTTAAAACATAGTTTATAGTTTAATCAAAACATGAAAAATAAAAAGGCCAAACAGTTGGCACAGTCTGAAAGTTTCTTATGAATAAAATAGTAAAAGAGGCCTAGTGTCTCTTGCTAAAATTAGTGTGTTTTCCTCAAAAATTTGGACCCTTCTCTCGTCGACAGAGAGAGTATATATAGTAGGAGAGAAAACTCCCACCGCTTTAGAGAACTACAACAGAAAAGATCCCACAATCCCCTACAATGATGCCTGAATCAGAAGATTCCCAAGGCCGTTACAATGACATCGAGCTAGAACACAACATCCGGTCATCCAGGTGCAGGTGCATCCTTTGTAATGATGGTAGTGGTCCTAGCCAGGCTCAAGGTGACAAGTGTCATCCACCACTGCAAATGACTTATGACAAGCGGCACCCAATAACATTATCTCCCTCAGCCCGCCTATCACCCGCTCTATAGATTAGTTGTAAGGCATGTGGCAGCCTCCCGCTGCCCATATGAAAACCTCTCCCATTGCTGTCAAGAGATTTGCGAAGATGCAACAAGTGTCTAATGGGCTGAGATCCTTAACGCAGTGGAGAGAAAGCTGCTTCACCCGGGTGCGAAAGACGCATGACAGTGTTTCACTACCCGCGGCTGTTTATTTCCTTATTGCATTGAAAGATTTGTGATCCACTGCCATGTAGCATGATGTAGGACCCTCTAACACTCTTTAGAAACGACGGCTCCGGGGAAGCCTTTTGCAACCCGAAAAGACTTTAAGGAAAGAAGAAATAAAACCTCTCGCAAGCGCAACATGTGGACACCCAGCACAGCTCCTCAGGACCTGAAAGGGAAGCTATTACCCAAAGTTGTGAAGAGAAGATACGCAAAGTGGCAGATCAAAACTTGATGGAAAGCTGAATAAACTTGGCGATGCACAGGCCGACGCACACACAATACAAAAGAAACCCGAAGTGAGCTACTTAAATATTTATTTTAACAGTTTTTGGTGACTATCAGGGGCATTTCGAATAAGGAATAGAGAACCCAAAAAATCCCTTTGGTGCTATAGACTAGAGCTTTATGCATAGGGCTAATAGACTCAGAGTTTGGAAAGAGCCACCTGTAAGGGCGACCATTCATTTTCAGATGGCTTGACTATGCTACGCAAATTTTTTTGTGCTCCACGTAGATCAATAGCTTCCTTGTGAGGCAACACATCAGGTAGACTGGTGCCTGCTTGTATATGGAAAAGCAGCTGCGAGAGTGGATGAATAATTGCCTCAATGTCGGCTGCCGTTGGGGAGCTGCTGAACTCCCTGAAAGCCTTCGAGTCGTTTTTCTTCTGTTTAATAACCTCAACAATCTATGTAGTTGTGGCAATATAGCCATCCTCGAAGAACAGGGATGGCAGCCCCATCTTGCCCAATTCGGTGAAACTTCCCCGTATGCCATCTAGTGCCTTGCTTAGAAAAGCCGCGGCTACCTTAGTGCTCTAGAAAGCGGAGTGACAATGAATGAATTTATTTGCTGTTTGAGCTGCAGCATCCCGATCTTCGATACTCACCTCGGCAAGGATTTCATCTGAGACAGAGTATAGCTTGTTGAGCAAGTCCCTTGCCTCAGGAACATTCTCCAGGATGAAACATGGGAACTGCTCAATGGTATTGTTTGCATCTTGATTAAGCCTTGATGCTTTGTCGATAAATTGGAGGGTAGGCTGCACTGTTAGGAAAAAGATCTTGACTTTCTCCCAATGAGAAATGTATAATTACCTGACCAGCAGAATGACATCAGGTTGGGCAGGGGCAGGCAATAGAGAGGCTTTAAGCAAAGAAATCTTCGTGTCTCTCGAAATAAGGGCCTCAACCAATTTTGCCTTCCTTTTCTCGGATGCCAGCTGCTGCATATAGTTGCTCATTTCTTTATTCCAATTTTGCTCAGCTCGGGAGTGGTTCGTTGATTGCTCTTCCAGAGAAACTTTTGACTCTCGGAGTTCTTCCTCCAGTTTAGCCTTCAGGCCTTTAAATTCGGCCTCTTTCTCTTGTACTCTTTGCTCATACTGATCCTGTAGGCGCTCCAATTCCTCACCCTTTTGTGCCATCCCCTGACTATGCTCAAGGCAGAGGCATTCAAGCTCTTCCTCTTTTAACTGTAGGTTCTGTCGTACTTCTTGTTCTTGCTTTGCAGTTCTTTTATTATGCCTGGGTCAGTAGCCCAAGTCTTCGCAATTTCACTCTGAAGCTTGTTCCTCTCATTCTTTGCTGTCAGCGCCCTTTGAGTCATTTACGCGATATCTGCCTCTAAAGATTTTTCCTTTATTTCCAGAAAATTCACCTTTTCCCTGGCTACCTTGAGCTGCTCATCCTTTTTCTTTAACTGGTGACCAGTTTTGAGGAAGTCAGAAGTGACTACCCGTTGCATTTTCTCCATGATTTCAACCTTATCTTGTGGCCAGGCTACCTTCATGTCAAGTGCGACAGCATATATCTCAAAGTCTTTGGGTTGCATTTCTCCCTGAGGTTTGCTTACCCTTGGGTATATGGTTGCGAATTTTAATTCCTGTTGGGCCTCATCATACAGATCTTGAACTCTCAGCTCGACGGGAGCATTGTCATCTTTTGCCTTGCGTTTCCTCATTTTATTCGCACGTGCCTCTTTTCCACAATCTATCTGTGCTATGAATTCAACTGGTGATGAAAGTATCCCACCTGCAAAAGGAGCACTAGAAGGAAGGGCATAGGGATAGGTAACCTTCATAGGCACACACATTTTCTTCTTCTGGAGAGTGGTTTTTTGTAGAGAAAAGTGCAGCACATTTCATAGTTTGGTCTGAGAACTATTAGCATGGTTTGGCATTCGTGGCGGCTGAACCGGGGAATCAGCCGTAAGACTTATTGACCGGGAAAGGGGAGTTGCTGACGGGGTGTCATCTTGTTGTAATGGAAGAGGATCTATAAGCATAGCAGAAAAAGAATGGGCACCGATAGGGGGAACATTTTTTGAAAATGAGGCAAGGAAAGTCTGAGCGGCAGCGGTAGGCGTGAGTATACTCAGAGGAGTAATTACAAGCAGGTGGGCCTGCGAAAATTGGGCAAATCCAACCGAATAAGTTAGACCAAAAGCAGGAGGTAGAGGGCTCAGACTTATAGCAGGAGTCATCAGTGAAGCACGGGTAGATACGAAGGAATGAGATGCAAGAGAAGAAGGAGCAAAACATACCTACTAACTGGTCGACGGTGGTTCCAGAATTGTTCGTGAATCCCCCGCAAACTCCGGTGTCTGGCTAGCAGTGGGTGTTTCTCCTCCGGCAGGTTCTTGCAAAACCCCTCCAATAATACTTTCTGTGTGCTGCCTTTTCGCAAGCAGACACTCACTAACTTTGGCAGCTGAACCCATCTACTAAGGTGTTAGTTTGGCTAGTTTAGTGGCCCAAGTGTGTGTTTGTGAGCCTCTCGATATATTAAAACGTATGTTCGTGGCCACATAGGCGGCATGCCTAGAGACCTTGCCCCTTTGCGTTGAGTAGGACAACGCCGCCGCTTCTTCTTACTCCTCAGATTCCTCCTCCTCTTCACTCCTATCAATACTAGAGCTCGGGCTGGGGTGGCCTTCCTTCCACCATCTTTCAAATTCCTAGTGATCCTTTAGTTAATTGTAAGGAGCATCCAACTATGCTACTTCTTGGCGATATTTCCATAAAGCTTTTATCTTTTCATCACTCCATTCCTCATCCCTCTTCAACTTGTTATACATGCTGCGCACCATGGGAACATTATCCTTGGCCACGGCCACAGGAAAGTAGAATTTGTGCCATGGGCCTCTAGTGTTTGACGTAGAAATTTGCACTAATTCTACAAAATCCTCATCTTTATCCATTCGTGGGTTACGCCGCTTCTCCCAGTATGGTCGGGAAACATGGGTAACTTTCATATGTGGCTCCGGCAAGTCATTGAAAGGGTTGTATTCCCACTAATCATTTACCAATACTAACCCTAGATGTGCCAGCTTGTCCTCTAACAACTTGTGCGATTATTTTTTAATCAGAGTTATCGACTTAAAATTCTTCGGACAAGTGAAGAATCCCCTTTTCTTGACCCTTCCACTGCTATAGAAAGTGAAATCAATGACACACACCTACTAGAACATCTCCAACAAAAGCACTCTATCCGTGAGGCAAGCTGGGAGCAGGAAAGGTTTGCTAGTAAAGCCCCGCATTCGAAGGATTGTAAAATCCCTACCTAAGAACCAGTCACAAGCAGGGGTGTAACTCTACATAAACCCAGTCTGCTCCTTATCGAGCTGGACAATATCACCCTCTCTGATGAAATCATTCAAAATTGGGGCTATAAAATAGTCCGCAAACACATAATAGTCATATGATGCAGAAAGGAAGGGTGTCCATGTAGACACCGACTTTCTTTTATTCTACTCATAAAAAATTGATAGTGGAAAAAATCAGGCAAAGAAATCCAGATTCTGATGCAGAAACATGTGGACTAGGTAGGAAAGAAACCTAAACTTCTTCTCCACCTAATAATTCTCAATTTGCTATTTCATTTCTTCAACTATGAATTCAACAAAATCATACCAGAAAAGATCATGTTGCTTGCGAAATTGCATTGTCAGTCCCAGCTAAAAGCTTTCTATTTTCTCATTGGAGTCTCGGCCGAAAAAAAAAGGCCAGCATGGACATGGCATCCTGGAGATCATCGCAAAATGCACTGCGAGACAATGGAATACTTGGCGTTTTAGCGGCTGAGATGCCTGTCTTATTAGTCTCCTCTAATAAGAACTCTGAGCTAGTCTTCATCTTCCTCCATATTTTCTCTCCCTTGCTCGGGCAAAAAGGCTCGATAGTCTACTTCCTTTTACTTAGATCTGGGATATATAACATGTGCTAGATGGCCTCTGGGCTGATATGCACCCTTAAATTGCGGCTTTCAATGTAGTGGATATCTGGATTATAGCGCTGAATAGCAGCATCGACCACTTCTGGGCAATAGTGCACTAATGAGACCATGTATTGTGCGAGACCACTATACCAGACTCTATTTGCCATAGATTGGTCCACCTTTGGTGCTGATAACCTTGCACAAGTTACCTCTCTGAGGGACTTAGGGTTTTTCGCGAGCCTTGGGTCATAGATATTGTCCAATTTTTCCTTAACCTTTTTCTAGTTACTCCATTTCTTGGGTCTATCCAGCTCCTCCATGTGGGCTCTTCTCATTTTGATGGGTATACCAGGCGTGGCGTACGCTACATCCTCATAAACATATACCTCAACTAAAGAACGAATAGCGGTGAATAGTTCCTGGCTAATTTCCTCCTGCATTGGCTGTGTTGAAGATTCTGACATTTTTCCTTCTCTGAAGATTTTGTAAGCTCCTGGCCTACGACTATGCTTGGCTTTAGATAGACAGACAAAAAAACAACTTTGCACTTTGCCTTGTGTTTGTAAAAACATTTTGAAATATTAAGCCTTTTCATGTAATAATAGCAACCTTCCCAAGGTGGTAGGCGAAAGTAAGCCTTTTGCATTTAATTCAACATGTACCGTTAATCTTGCAACTCGTGCAAGATGAACTGATTACTATTCTGAGGAGGCCAGATTTCATTATTACATTTGGGCGATCATATGATATGCCTTGATCTCCTTGGAACTTGAGCCTGCAACTGGCTTGCCAACCCTGCATTAGCATGCGCTGGTAATTAATATCCCGGTCAGAATGATTACGCCAAACAAATGATCACCGCCTGAAAAGATATGAGTATCACCTTGGGCTTTGGGACGCGCTTAAGAGATGACACAATAGCCTACGACCATACGTCTCATAGCCAACAAGCGCCACCTTTTTAAAGAAAATTTAATCAGCTTCATTTACTTAAGCACGCCCTGAGCTGTGCAATCACGGATGTAATTAGCCCGAAAATGTGAGCAAATGCAGACTCGCCTTTCAAGATAACAACTACCATAATGAAGCAGATTAGCATGGGTCTTGTCAATTTTTCTATAAATAGGCTAGTAAGTAGTAAGCAATTCATACTTAACTTTTGAGAAGTGATAGGCCAGTAGCAGAGTGTTAAACAAGTCCTTTCATAGGTTAGGTGGTGAACAAATTTGGCATTATCTCAGAAGCCTAGGGACAGTGTCAGAACAATGGATACCCCAATTCTTCTAACCTCGTATAAGTCACAAACGATGTTCCTAGGTGAGATCTCAACTAGGAGACTGAAAAGGATGATGAAGAACAAACATTCTTTGGTTTTGGTAGCCATTAAGTGGGTCTTAGGCAAGGATTGCATAAAATATGAGGATAAGTATAGGGTGAATACCGACGTATGCTCCCACTTTGTAGCATCCATGCTAGACATTTGCATTCCCCGACCACTTATCCTGAAGCTGGTTAAAGAAATATTTCTGAAGAAATACCTGAATGGGCTTGGTGAGGTCATTGCGCATGCTGCATAATGGATAGGCCTGCCAACAGCCAGCAACCTGTGTTGCTTTATTGAAGAAGAAGTTATCGTTGCTTGGCTACCATTCTTCAGTGGATTCCACCTGCAGACCCATGACCAACACCAGCAGAGGATTACTCAGGCCCTACACTTCCTGTTTCAGAGCTACAACGTGATACCTTTCTATGACGTAGACTGGTATATTGACTTTAGGAACCTATTGTTTCCACCGCCAATGGAAGTTGTGCCAAATGATGTTGCTAGTGCCCCCGAGGAGCCCATGGAAGAGGAAGAAGTGGACGCTGTAGTGAATGCGTCAATTGTTGCCAGTCATGCCTTCAGATAGACAACCTTCACCTGCTGCTCAAAATGTAACTCTCCTGCTGTATATAAGTCTGATAAAAGACTATCATATATAATATACTTCAATATGCTTGTATACTGTGGAATACGGCCCCCCATCCATTTTGTAGCTAAAGAACATATATATAAATATATATCTCCCTTTTTTAGGAAATCCATGCTCTTTCTTTCTTCTGTGCTTAAAATTTTCTAGGTTTGCAAGTTTTATATGTTATTTCTCTGTATATGAGTGTATTTTTTGTAAAGCAACTCTAGTGTTTCACCCGCCAATGATAATGAGTTAATTTCGCAGAACGACAACAGATTTTAGAAAAAGAACCGGCCAAACAACGAGAAAGAAAATAAAAATGCTATTTACATATGTACAAAGTAGAGCTTAATGCCTAATGGAATAACTTAAGATGAATCCCATTGACCGGGATTCCTAAAGGTTCCTGTTCCATATTCTCCAGCTCAAAAGCGTTGTGTTGTTTGCATCGAATGATTTTAAAGGGTCCCTCCCATAGGCTATCAAATTTACCGTGCTAACCTGGCTTTGCAGCCCTGCTGTCATACTTTAGCACTAAATCTCCACTTTTTAGACCCTGGTCGGAAGCCTTCTTGTCAAACTATCATTTGACCACCTGTTGACGGCTTGTCATTGCCATCAGGGAATTCTCCCTTTTTTCTTGTACTTCCAATAGCTCGGCGAGCCGAACCTCCATGGCTTCATTTTGTTCTATCTCAAGGGATTTCAATAACTGTATTGCTGGGATCTCCATGGAGATAGGTAACAGAGCCTCTTTCCCATATACCAGTTCATAAGGTGAAGTCTCAAGGACTTGCTTAGGGGTTATGCAGTTTGCCCAGAGTGCTTTTTAGAGAATTTTATGCCATTCCCTGTAGTGCTCTGAGCCAAACTTTTTAAGGAGTCAGACTAAGCTTTTGTTTGTTGACTCGGCTAGACCATTTCCTTGTCGATAATAGTTTGATGATGTTTTAAGGAATATGTCATTCTTTAATGCAAAGTGACATACCTTTGTTCCTAGAAATGCTCTGGCATTATTCAAAATGATCATTTTCGGAGGGTCAAACCTTGTCACCAGTGCTTTGAGGAAGTCTATAATCTCTTTTTCTGTTGCACCCTTAAGGGGAACAACTTCCGTCCACCTTGTGAAGTAGTCCGTAGTGGTTAGAATCCACTTATGTTCGGCACTAGAAACTGGGTTGATCATTTCGATGAAGTTCAAGCCCCATTGCACAAATGGTTCATCTACCACTATAGGTCTAAGAGGCATTACTGAATTCTTCCTTCTGTAAGAGAAGAACTGACATTTTTTACAAGCCCTTACTAGAGAGTGGGAGTCACTAAAAAGTGTAGGCCAGTAATAGCCAGCTCACATGATCTTGATGGCGGTAGTTTTGGCAGAGAAATATCCACCTTCGTCGCTATTATGGAATGCGTCGAGGATCCTCTACGCCTCCCCTGAAGTAACGTATCATAGGAGCACACCATTGAAATTTATTTTGAAAAGGACTCCTTCTATCAGTGTATACTTGTGATTCTGAAGTCGGTAATATCTTCTTTTTGGGGATGAGAGGCCTGGCGGATACCTTCCGGTTTGCATGAAGTTCATTCTATTAGTCAGCCAATCATCTTCTGATCCTGATCCATTTATCAAGATGAGCTCTGGTTGTTCCTCCTTGGCAGGTACCTCCTCGTGCTATGCCATATACTCGCACAGTCCTCTGCCTTTAATAGTCTTAGTAGGCTTGACTTCGATGCCATATTCCAGGATCTTGGTGATCTAATTAGCCCTTTTTTTTGTGATCTCTCCTTCCATGATGTATTCACGCACACTAGAATGTGTGACATATACCAGAACTTTGTTGCAAGAAATTAGATGGTAGAATTTTTTAAGTCCCTTTACTATTGCAAAGGCTTGTCTTTCAACAAAGTTATAATTCACCTCATATTCTTTTAGGGTTCGGGAATAGAACGCCACTGAGTGTTCCCCTTCTTCTGCATTACCCTTTTGGGTTAGAATTGTAGCAATACTGGACTTGCTACTGAAAGCATACATTATAAAATCTTTGCATTGATCTGGATTAACCAGCACCGAGGCTCTGGAGATCGCTTCCTTGACCCGTTCAAAAGCCTCCCGAGCTTCTGTTGTCCATTTGAAAGCTTGATCTTTTTTCAGCATTAGGGTGATTGGCCTAATCATTCCTACAAAATCAGAAATAAATTTGCTGACAAAATTTACTTTGCCCAGGAAATATTAGACACCTTTCTTATTTACCAGAAGGGGAAGTTCTTTGATAGCCTTTACTCGTTTGGGGTCAATTGAAATACCTTCTTTAGACACAACATGTCCTAATAGCTTACCCTGCGGCACTCCGAATATACATTTCTTTAGATTCAGGGAAACCCTGAACTCCTGGCATTTTTGAAAGACTAATTCCAAGTGATCAAAATGATTATCCTTAGATTTAGAGAACACAGTAAGATCATCCAAATAGATTAGAATAAACTTATTGATCAGTTCACTGAATGCGATGTCCATCACCCGCTTGAAAGTTTCCCCTATATTGGATAAACCAAAAGGCATTTTAGCATATGCAAAAGTTCCCCACTTGGTGGTGAACATAGTCTTGTGCTGATCTTCTTCTTTAACATGAATCTAGTTATAGCCAAAGAAGCCATCCAGCAGGGAGAACATTTCTGATCCTGCCATAGTTTGTAGGATTTCCTCCATAGAGGGCAAAGGATAGTGGTCCTTTAGAGATTCTCTGTTCAGGTCTTGAAAGTCCACACATAGGTGGATATCACCATTTTTCTTTCGGATTGGTACCAGATTCAATACCCAAGTACTATGTTTGATTAGGAAGACAATGCGTGACTCAATGAGCTTGGTTAGCTCTTGTGCCATTAGGGCTTCAACTTTGGGGTTGACTAGCCTCTGCTTCTATCAGACTGGTTTCACACCTTCTGTTAGCTCAATAGTGTGTTGAATGATGCTAGGATCATAACCCTCCAGATCATCATAAGACCAGGCTACTACTCCATATTTCTTGTAGAAGCTGATAAGCCTTTCTTTATCTCAATGTGGGACATCTTTTCTGACTCAGAGATTCCTACCATTGGAGATCAAAAGTTCCTCATAATCACTTTTTTCTGCCACAAACTTCTGCTTATCATTTCAGGCATCATTACAATCAAAAAAGTTTTTGAGAGTAACCAACCCTTTCAGAAGTTTATTTGATTTGAACTGCATAATTTATCCTTCATAGGCCTCGACGATCTTTGGTTGAAGTTAATCAGCAAATTCCCCTGAGTGCTGGATAAACAAAGCAATGTGTTCATTGCTCTCAAAGACTTGCCAACTCTGATCATTGTCAGGGATTGCTGGTCGGACAAGCACCTGTACTAAATATTCATTTCGAAGCAAGTCAGAGATAGGATCACACTAAGCACCAATCACCGCCATATGATCTGCATCGCTATTCTGCCTTCGTAGAACAGTCCAGATATTGAAAGCTTTGAAACCCTCAATTAGGTCCCAGATTCGATGCCAATAGGATCTCATGCAGACATTCTTCGCTACAGAAATTCCTCAAACCTGATTGACTACCGGTTCAGAATCTCCGAACACAATCAATTGCTTAATACCCATTCATTCCACAAGGCTTAGGCCTTGGACTAACCCTTCATATTCAACCTCATTGTTTGAACAGGCGAATTGAAAGTGGAAAGACCTCAACAAATTTTCATTCTATGGGGATATTAGACATACCCTTGCTCCAGCACCTACTTTGCTTCTTGCTTCGTCAAAATACAATGTCCATAGCTCATTCACTTGGTTACCGTCGGATTCTTTGGCGACCTTTAGAAGAACCTAGTCTTCATCATAAATCACATATGTGCCCAATCCTGTAGCATGATAATTCCTGAAAGGATCATTGTTTATGTGTTCGCTCAACAGAGCATCTTCCTTATCATTTCGGTCTCCACTCACCTTCTCTTCCTCTAGCAATTCAACACTATACATTTCCTGCTTGGTGATAGAGGTATGCATGGCTTCAAAATTGATTAGGGCCTCATCTGCCACATGTTCAGAATGTAGAGCCTCTGATTGTATCTTCATCTTTGCACCATGCTTGGTCCTAAGTATTAGATGGGACCAATCTAAAGACAAATACCCGCCCACCTTTGAAGTAAATTCTTGGGATAGATAGATACCAAACATAGGAGGAACATCTATGATCACCATATCTTGCGGGACCGTGATACTGGGGCAGGAAAATAGAGTTAAAGGAAGCACTTTGATGACACCTACAGTATCAACTTTATTTTCATCGAGCTACATCACCCCCTTCTTCATAGGTTCGTAGCTGAGTCCCAAAGCTTTGGCTATTAGTTTTGGCATAACCGTTGTACTAGTGCCAGAATCGATCATAGCGTTGTGTAATAGTTTCTTTCCTATAATGAGAGTTAAGAAGAAGGGCTGAGGTTTCAACCTACTTCTATCTTCCACATGGGATTCCTTCGCTTTGTCTGTAAGAACCTTAGCTAGTGGCATTTGATAAACCACCTCTCTACTAGCAGATGGCTCCGTTGGTGCTGAGTTGATCTCTTGTTGAAGCGCCTTCTATTCTGGGATAGCTAGAATGTCCCATAAAGACACATTAGCGGATGGTTTCTTTAATTGTTCCACCACATTAAAAGGTGGCAAGCTCAAAGATTTCTGCTCCTTGGTTCTTGTTATAATAATTTCCTTCAGCGGTTGAGAAGGTGAAGAGATGGTCGAAGTGCCAGGAATTTGATCAGACACACTTTTGCGTTGCGGGCTGTCCAGAAATGAAACAACAAGCTTGTTGGTGAATCTCCTCTTTGAGCACGTGTTGTAATTAGGCTATACTTGTGGCGTTTCGGATATGAATGCATCATTGGCAAACACCATTTCCTCATCTTCCATCCAGGAGAAGAGTGCATGATCGAGAGCAATATCAGACTCTTGTTCTAAAGACATTCCTTGCATTTGCACGGTAAGGACTGCGCTCTCCATTGGCGATGCATATATATAACCTCCATTTTCCACTATAGTGCCTTGACTACGTTGCTCCACCACTGTCTGCTGTAGGTTGCCACGCAAACAATTTCGGGGCATATGCGCATCGCTGCAGGGGAAACACCATGGATTGATATCATCAATAAGATTATTTTATCCTCCAGTTAATTCCCTACTCGAGCTTGGTGACGCACTTGTAAGTGGAGTAGGCACTGGGACCATTTGGTTTGTAGTCGGCACTGGTGGATTAGTGTGAGGCACACTCTGATATTGATTTTGTTGATAAGTAGATCGCCCGCCTTGATAGTTTTGATATGCGGGCTGCGGGGGCATTGCTTGGTTCCGCTTGAGAGTTGTTATGTCATTTACCATAGTTCGCAACATCTCCTTGAGGTTGCTTATTTCATCCTTGGAAGAACCTGATGTAGAATCCAAGCTTTCAGGAGTGGCCGCATATGAGCACATCGCCTGGGGAGTTGCTGCCGCACTAGTCGATGCGACCTCTTGTGCAGAGTTTGATATTTCATGAAATATCGGCATAATAGGTCAAGGAGGCAATTTTTTGCAATCTATCAAATGATGTTTAGCTTTGATAGTGGTAGCATAAGCATTTGGTAGAGTGGCTCCTCCCAAAGACTTGATCATCATAGAAATGTTAGGATTAATGGACTTCAGATAGAATATGAATGCCAATTCTAGAGTCGGATGGATAGTCGCAGGAATCCTCTGCCAATTTGAGTGAAATTGGGCATTGAAGTCCATCAGAGCCTCCTGGGGAGCTCGTTTGATGATGGATAGCTGATAATATAATGAAGAACGATCTTCGTCGCTTGAGAACCTTTCATAAAATGGATCTTCGAGTTCATCCCAGGTGCGAATTGAATTAGGAGTCAGCGTTCGATACCAATCTAGAGCCTTGCCTTTGAAGGACGCGGCGAGGAGCCTCAGGGCTACATTCTGCGCTGCAATACTGTGTACCAGACAAACATCCGCTACATCCTGCAAATGCTTTGCTAGCATTTTTGAGTTATCTCTGGCAAATTTGGGAATAGCTTTCAGGGCCGAAACTGGGATAGCGCCCCAAATAGCAGGTGCTACCGGGGCTACGAGGGGACTTCCAGCATCCCATGCTACGTAGTTCCTATTCACGGCCGACAACATGGTGAGGGGAAAGGGTGGTGAGAATGGAATGGTTACCAGCTGATTTGCAGCCTGGACTATCCCTAGCAGAGGTATTAGTAAACCTGGGTTACTTGCGGTCTGGGATCTAGTTACAAGCCGATGGCTCATACACCCCTCTATAAAGTAATTTCATTAGTTTAGGTCCCACCGGGCGTGCCTAAAAAAGAATAAACTGTTGACGTCAAAAATTGACGAGGTAACAGTGTCTTATGGGAAACTCAGTTCAAGGGGGACCCTTTGTGCCAAACTGAGTGACCTCCAGATTTTAAAGAAGTCGGCTTCTTCTATAATGGGTTTTGGAAAGGGAAAAGGAAACATATATAATTAAGCAAAGTCTAATTTAAGGCGATGCGCCAAAATTTACTGATAGGCACGATAAATCATAGATTTAGGGGCTTGAATGTTGTTGTTGCATTCCAAAACATCAGAGACTTAAAGCTATAGCATAAATAATTCACTCATTGACATAAAATAATATTGCATACATTCTTACTACTAAGAAGAGTCATTAGACATGATTTAGGTAAGCAAGCTTGTATTCAACATATATAGAAGTTCCTCAAATGAAATGCTTAAGATAGTTTAAAGCATAGTTTATAGTTTAATCAAAACATGAAAAATAAAAAGGCCGAACAGTTGGCACAGTCTGAAAGTTTCTTATGAATAAAATAGTAAAAGAGGCCTAGTGTCTCTTGCTAAAATCAGTGTGTTTTCCTCAAAAATTTGGACCCTTCTCTCTTCGACAGAGAGAGTATATATAGTAGGAGAGAAAACTCCCACCGCTTTAGAGAACTACAACAGAAAAGATCCCACAATACCCTACAATGATGCCTGAATCAGAAGATTCCCAAGGCCGTTACAATGACATCGAGCTAGAACACAACATCCGGTCATCCAGGTGCAGGTGCATCCTTTGTAATGATGGCAGTGGTCCTAGCCAGGCTCGAGGCGACAAGTGTCATCCACCACTACAAATGGCTTATGACAAGCGGCACCCAATAGCATTATCTCCCTCAGCCCGCCTATCGCCCACTCTATAGATCAGTTGTAAGGCACGTGGCAGCCTCCCGCTGCCCGTATGAAAACCTCTCCCATTACTGTCGAGAGATTTTTGAAGATGCAACACGTGTCAAATGGGCTGAAATCATTAACGCAATGGAGAGAAAGCTGCATCAATCAGGTGTGAAAGACGCGTGGCAGCGTTTCGCTACCCGCGACTATTTATTTCCTTACTGCATTGAAATATTTACGATCCTCCGCCATGTAGCATGATGTAGGACCCTCTAACACTCTTTAGAAATGACTGCTCCGAGGAAGCCTTTCGCAACCCGAAAAGACTTTAAGGAAAGAAGAAATAAAACCTCCCGCAAGCACAACACGTGGACGCCCAGCACAGCTCCTCAGGACCTGAAAGGGAAGCTGTTACCTGAAGTTGCGAAGAGAAGATACGCAAAGTGGCAGATCAAAACTTGATGGAAAGCCGAATAAACTCGGCAATGCACAGGCCGACGTACACACAACACAAAAGAAACTCGAAGGCAGCTGCTGAAATATTTATTTTAACAGCAACAATTATAGCTTTTTGTTACAATATTTTCTTGAGATCTACTACTTGCTAACTCTTGCTCTACTTAATTCACTTCTATGCTAGCTATCTCTCTATTCGTCTATGTCTATTTTCTAGCCCTTACAAATGAGGAAAAGTGCCATATTTATAGAGAATCCACAAAACATGTCGGCCAAGCCAGGTTTTACAAAAATATTTGGCCAGAAAACAAGTTGGCCAAGAGAAATTCAAAATAAAATAAAATATGCATTAAATGCATGAACTTCATCCAGGTCGACCTGGGATCTTCAACGTAGCTCGGACCAATGCAAGAAAAATAATAGGGAAGCACAAATCTTGATGTATCCCAACATTAATTAACTTCCCTCTTTATCTTTATTTCGATCAATCATCTCATTCACCTTCAAAAGGACCCTGTCAAGGTTGGCTATGGGTGGCAAAGGAAATTTTTTAAGTCTGCTCTCAATTGAAGCAATTTTTTCCTTGGACCGCTCTACTGATTTATCCCAATCTACCTTGTATGTTAGATATTTATCAATCACTGCAATGTAAGTGGCCACATCATCTAATTGGTGTTCACTGACAGAATCACCACTGACTGGAGCATAAACATCTTGCCACCATCCCCTCAACTGCTCTAAACTCAAATACTTAGGCACAATTTTCCTTCTCCCCGTCATTATCTCAAAGAAAGCAATGCATCCATTATCGACACTAGTCAGGGTATCATCAATCTGCCTCCTTTACTTGTAGATCTTCTTTAGAACCTTTTTCCAAATTTGCAAAGCTTCAAACCATTCCCAAGGTTCAGTAGCTCTGGAGGAAGGGATAATTCCATCACTTATAATCTTATCCTTGGTATACTCCATGATGGTTTTAGTTTTCTACAGCAAGAGATCTGTATCTTCCTTATTTTGAGCTAATACCTCCTTCAACCAATCAATTTCCCTCATAGCATCCTTCCCAGATGATAGAATTTCCTTGATAGCATCATTTCCTTTGGTTCGCACCCCTTGCAACCAATTTTCTGTGGAAAGAGTGGAAGTCTTCATTCTTTCAATCTCAGTGATGGTCTCCTGGGGTAAGGGATTGCAAGGGTTTCATCAAATCTTCTAAGCATTTCCTGAGTTTCTCATTCTCTTTCTTCAGATCCTATTTAGTTTGAACATCCTTCCTCAATCTCCCTAGGATGACTGTACTAGAACCCTGGTAATCTTCAATGTCTTGCTTGATAGAAGTGGGTCCTAGATTGATAGTTTGCAGGTTGTAATCTTTTGTAGTTACATCATCCCTGTTCTTGTCTAGGGCAGGAGTTGCAATGTGGACCACCCTATTACTTTCCTCGTCTCTTTCAATCCTAGAAATAACCCTAGCCTTCTTTTTTTGTTTATCTTTCCCAATCTTTGCCAACAACTCATCTCAATTAGGTGGAGTATCTTTCACAACAACCTACTTTCTCTTTATTTCCTTGTCCAACCAATCTAGAATAGTGGACTCCAACTGCACTTCACTCTGTCCTATTTCCTTCTGCTGGTCTCTAGGAACTTCCTCATTCAAACCCTGCTTCAAATATGGAGGATCCCCCCATGTCACCCTTAGCTTTCCCAACTACTACCTTTTTAGATTCAACGTGCACTTAACAAAGGAAACATAATAAAGATCACACCAAAAAAGGTTAATCAATAAAAATCATCATTAAACCTTATTAAACCTCAAATAGAATGATCATGTTAAACTTCGGGCTTCAGGACCATCCACAAAATCCAAGCTAGGGAGGAATTTTAGAGAATTTCAGGCCAGACGGATTCGAGAGGAATAAACATGAAAACACCCATTGGAAATTCAATCCAATCATTATTAATGAATAAACAATATGTGAGATCTCAGAATAGCATAAATTAATCATAAAATGCACCATCATTCATTAAAAAATCAAGTTATTCCATATTTCCTCATATTTCAACAGATTCTGGGAAAATCTAAGCAGAACAGAATTTCACGAATGAGGAGGCATTACGTGAACTTTGGAAAATCAAAGGAGCACAGGATTTCGGGAAAATCCAGGCGACAAGGAAATCCGCGAAGAAGGATAAAATTCCAAAAACATGTGGATTTCGGGAAAACGAAGGAGATCGGGAAAATCCGCTAGAGCCAGAAAATCTCGAAATGGGTCCAAAACCTGGATTTCGGCATTGAATCATGATTTTTCCCAGATCAATGGATTTACCATGAATTTCAAGAATCTAGGCTTGAGACAAGTTTGAAATGGGCCTTCTATAGATTTTCTTAGAATTCTAGGCCAATTCGAAAGCAGACTAAAGTTAAATGGTGATGCCCTAAGTCAAATTTTACAAATCTGCCATTAACACACTAGTAACCTCAAGATTTAATCATTTCAACTACTAATTCTTTACTAGGGGAGGAATCAGGGCTCACAAATAGGTTATCTCCTAATGTAAATGAAAGGGTGAACTTGAAACTTGCTTGGGAAACCCAAAATTAAACAATATCATGCAACCCTAGCATCAAACTCTCAAATCATGCAAAAATTTGAACCCTTAATAGACCCAAAAGGCCAAAGCAACGCTAAATTTCATCAATCAAAAGCAGGGAAATCATATACATACCATTGATGAAGCATAAATCGATCTTAGAAATAACAAACATGAATTTAATAGCGCTCCACAAAGAACAACAACAAAATGTACAGAAAATCACCACCAAAACCCACAATTTGCAAACTCAATGCTTCAAATCAAATTGAATACTTCCAAGAATGCACTCCTCAACTTAACCGATGACAAAAAATAAAGCATAATGGCACAAAAGACCTCAAAGATTGGTTAAATGCATCCCTTACCAATCGTACAAATGCCATTAATGCCACCAACAAGACAACCGAAAAAATTTGGGAACTCGACAACAGGATAAAATTTAGACAAATCCGGCCCACACGGAATTCTATGAAGACTGAAAATCTCCGAACCATAGTGTTCAGCCGGAATCTAAACAAGATCCAAGAAAATCCGACCAAGGTGAAAAATCCTGAATCGAGGTAAAAACCCAAAATTCACCCAGAACTTAAGGTTTTCAATGAATAATTTAGGGGAATCACTTAGGCAATCAAAATAAACATTTAAGCACATGCCAAAGCAAGATAAATCCTCAAAATGAAAGGGACAAGACACCAAAAAACCAAAGCGAAAGAGGGTCCCTTCTTTCAGCAGGGTGTGTGTGCAAAATCTACACAACAAATGGCGACTCCGCTGGGAAAATGCTCGAGAGCATTTGATGACGAACATGAATCGAGAACCCAAAATCTCTTGTTTTAGTCTCACTATCAGACAAACAAATCAAAATGCAAAGATTAAAGAATTAGAACCAAAGGGTAGACTAAACCTTCCATCAACTAAAAATCCATGTGTGTGCATATGAGTTCATTTCCTTCCTTGAGCTACTGCAAAAACCAAGTTCAGTTAGGATAGGCTATGTAAAGATTCTAACTTCAAAAGCATTCTGGATAGAGCCTCACTACCATTCAGGCATCTATAGCCTTGATGAGGTTATTGTTGCGACTCTCCCGAACATAGCTCTATTTCCAGTCAGGTGTCCATAGCCTCGATAGAGATATTTGGATACCCCTGATAAGTTGAATTCATTCTTTCAATTTTTCAACATTTTTCTTTTTTTTTTCTTTTTCCACTTTTCTTTCTTTTAATATTCTTTTTTGTGTCATTTCCCATTTCAACCCGTCAACAATGAAGTTCACACTCAGGGCTGAGAACCACAGTGGTGCTGAAGCAAAAAATAGGATTTTTCACTTGACCAAACTTTACAAGGATCCTATGGTAACATCAGGACTCTTAAGATATATGAAAGATATAAGATTTCAGAATATTTCATATTCAAATCAGGACCAGTGATCCATCTTATATAAGTCAAAAATTTAGACTACTTGACGATAACAAAGACTTTAACCATCCTTTCAGGATACAAGACTAAAGTCCACCAAAAAAATACTTAGAACAATCCTAGATAATGATATATTTGTTATGCAAGTGCAACACATCTAGGAAAAAAAACAAGAGAACCTGCAAAGCAAAAGCAGAGCAAAGACAAACCAAACCAAAAGCAAACCTACACTAACCAAAACAAACAAAAGCAAAGTAGAAAGGGAAATTTAATCTAACCAAAGAAAACAAAGAAAACAAAACAAAAATAAAACTTAATCTACCTATGTTAAGGAAAAGAGCTGAAAACAACTCAAGACTGGAAATAATGCTTCAAATACTGCCCATTGACAGGTAGTGGGATGTCCTCCCCGATGAGAGTTTTCAAACAGAAAGCATTATCTCCTAGGATTTCTAAAATTTGGTAAGGGCCAAGCCAAAGTTTTTCAAATTTTCCATGCTCCCCCTTACAATCATGGGCTTTATCCCAGTAAAAACCAAGTCAGAAATCCTAAAAGCTTTTACCTTGGCTCTTCTTTCAAACCATATTTTAACTACACCCTAATGTTTAGCAAAGTTTTTAAGGGTTGCGTCTCTTTTTTCTTCAAGGTGTAACCGTTCTTGCAGACGGGCTTCACGCCTATTTTCTTCATCATAGTACTCATTAATAAATTGCAAAGTAGGGATTCTCAATTGGATGGGAAAGAATGGTTCCAGGCCATACACTAGGTGATAAGGAGAAGTCCCTAAAGAAGCCTTTTGTCTAGTATGATCTGCCCATAGAGAAAATCTAAGTTGAGTGTGCCAATCCTTAGGATTTTTCTCTAGTAACTTACAGATGACTGTTAAGAGGTTTTTATTGGAAGACTTAGCCAACCCATTACCTTATGGATAGTGTAACTAAGGGTAAAATTCAGGTTAGATAATCAGATAATCAATTGAAAGCATATGAAATAAACTCAAAGAGATATGAAGCACAATGAAAGCAATAAATAATGAAACGATTATACCAGATTCGTGAAGCTTCCATGAATCACCTCCATAGCACCTTCTAATTTGTAGCGTATGATTGATGCCCTCAGATCGAGTGTGTGAGAAATTTGACTATGCCATTGTCCTATGCAAGTTTTGAAGGATTTAATAAAATTATGCCTATGCCTATGATAAATGATAAATGATGATAAATGATGAATGACTATAATGCCTATAATAACAAAGTGGTACCAAAATTATGAACAAAATTGTCTTTTATAGAAAACACAATTTTGAATGGACGGACGAGATCGACTCTTAACAGAAACCTAAAATCCGAGGTCAAGATTTCATTTGATAATCCCTAATTAGGGTTAGGGTAAAATCCTTAAGTGAGTGATCAAGATGTCATATGAGAAAATCAGATTGGTGGTGGAGAAAAGATGAGATAATTAATTTTGAAAATAAAGATTTTCAAAATTGAGAAGATAAAAATAGTTGGTATGAGTTTTCCACAGTCCATGAAGATAGTATTTAAGCTTTTGGATTCGACTGTGTCTATTTTTTTGTGACGTTTCGGATCACACTCAGTGATCCATCATCAGGAAGAGTGATCCGAAACGTCACAAAAAAATAGACATAGTCGAATCCAAAAGCTTAAATACTAAGATAAAAATAGCCTGCTTTGTGAGATTCATAAAAGATGGATTGAAAAGAAAATTTGATTAAAATCAAGAACCTGCTTGTTTTATTTGATTTTTGGAAGAAAGCTACCAATCAACTCAAAATATGAATTTTGTGAAATAAATAAATAATCTTTTTCAGATTATTTACGAAAATGGACTATTAGTTAAGATTGTGATGACATTTTAAATAATTTCATTTATTTAAAATGAGAGGAATATTCATTTTGACAATTAAATAATTAAAGATAATTATTTAATTTTAGCAAATATGATCAATAATTAAATAAATTGATTCATTCATTTAATTATGACAATTAGTGACATATTAAATAAATGAATAAAACTTATTTATTTAATAATTAGGAAGAAATAACTGAAGAGAGGTAATTAAATAAATTAAGAAATTTATTTAATTAAAGGAAGACTTAGACAATTAATGACGTATTTAATAAATAAATAGAATTTATTTATTTAATAATCATGAAGAATAAAAGGACATGAATTAATTAAATAATTATAAATTATTTAATCAATAGTCGAATGTGGACCAAGGACATAATTAAATGTCATAATTATGCTAGGATGAAAGTGGTAAAAATGAAGCTTGCAGGCCTAGGTCATTTTTAGGTGTCTACATTTGCCCCTCTTTGTCATAATGTCGCATGTCGCATTGTGACAAAGAAAATAAGTCAAAGCCATGCCCTAGTGAATGTAAAGGTTATCAATGCCCCCTTGGGAAAATTTTCAAATTTTGAGTCGGCGGTAGAAAAATTTGGAAAGGGTCCTGATAAGTGAATTCAGTGACTAGAAAAATAATGGCGCAGTCAGTTTTAGATTCTGACATGTTTGAGACAGTCTACGGGGTAGTCAAACGTGGTCAAATGAGCCTCGAGCAGTAACTCACTTGATAAAATGTCATTTTTACCTTATAAATAGGTTGACAAAGGGGTAAAAGTCAATTCATTTTCACTATTTACCTTGCAAATTTTGAGAGTTTAGAGCAAAAAGGAGCACAGTGAGGATGGTGATTCCAGTGTCAGAGCATCGCGGCAAGATCATACAGACATTTAGATGGCCAGAGGGCTCAGAGCCAGTGGTATGTACCCTTGTCCCACTTTGTAATTTTTTTGTTTTGCATGTCAATTTTATATTTCTAGGGAAAACAACAACTGCACTGCGACGCAACTGCGTTCGTGTAAGCCGCAATCGTCTGCGCGTTCGATGCATATGATGCGTCATGACGCGAATGACTGGTTAACCGTAGGGTGGGTGAGGCATTGTGACACATTTGATAAAAATTGCGACGCATTCACCTAACCGAGTCACATATGAGGGTCGGAATGCCGCAATTGCACTTTTGAGCGACGCATTCGCCTTTTTGTCGCAATTGCCAGAATTCGTGATGCAATTGCCATGATGCAACACATTTGGGCAACCAAACTATGCAACTGTCCTATTGCGACACATTTGATGTTTTTAGAGACGCATTCAAATATTTGTGATGCAACTGCCAAAATGCGACACATTTGATTTTTCCCTTTTACTGAGACCAAATGTGATACTTGTGAAACGCTTAATGCTTTTGATGATGCTAATAGTTGTCTAGAAAGTACTAATATATTGTTCATCTTTTGCAGAGGCAGCTTGCCCTTATCTACACGTGAGAGAGCAGACCAACCACATTTCGGTTTGCCGACCAGTTGAGCCCGCGGGAGAAGTGCCAATTGATGCGACTAGGGTTGTTCTATGTTGCCTACATGCTCGCCATTTGGGCAAATGGGGGATTACTAACTGCGCTATGTGAGGGTTGGCATTCAGAGACTTGCTCATTCCACCTGCTGACAGGTGAGGCTACCATTACTCTGGAGGACGTCTACCAGATTCTACGATTGCCAATCTGAGGGGAGCATATTGTCTACGACCCTTGTCATGGCGAGCAGACCTTCTAAGCGTACTACTGAGATTAGGGTGTAGGACTAGGCATCAAGGGTTATGAGATCAGATGGGAGTTCATGGCAGATCACTATGGTCGGTTTGATGCATTCCTTGCGACTCTAATTGGGGGGATCCTGATTCCTGATTGTTGGGGACACAGATTTCCTATTGGTTGGGGAGACATCCTAGTTGGCATGAGACGTGACAGGACCGTGTATGTTTGGGGTCCTTGCTTACTAGGGACACTCTACCATCAGCTGCATGATATTGCCTATAGGAGAGGAGAGAGTATCTTGTGTGGGACTACGTTGATGATGATATGGGCCTGGGAGCACATATCTATATTTCATCCACTAATTAATAGACCACAGTTGGCCGACGGTATGCCCTACAATAGACCCGGATGGGTGAGATAGGTTGGTGGTGGCATCAGATTGACACGATGGTGTCCTTTATCTGGAGGTCGTACCTAGACTGTAGACAGTGGGATGATGAGGTAGACCACTTGAGTCTGTGCAGGCAGTACAGATATTTGATTGGCAGGACAATGCATACATCCCTGATTATTCAGATGTATTTACCATAGCGTGTTCTGAGGCAATTCGGAGAGTAGCAGGGTGTACCTACAGGGACAACTGAGTATGCCTGGTCTTCTAGAGAGTATGTTTGGGACCATCCATTCCAGTTGCCTTTGCAAAGCAGTAGATTGACAGGCTAGGAGCCTAGGCATGGGGATGGAGGGGAGTAGCAGTCGATCTCGGGATGACAGCCGATTATGACTTATGGTGGCAGACACACAAGCCAGTGCCATTGATAGATCCTGACGAGCCAGCTTCTGTGGACAGACAATCAGTGATTCTTCATGTGCCATGGGCTAGGTGAGGTGGCAGGGGGAGAGGCAGAGGCAGAGACGGAGGCAGGGGTGGAGACAGAGGCAGGGGTGGAGACGTAGGCAGAGGTGGGGATGATGACAGAGATGGTGGCAGGGGTGGAGACGAAGGCAGAGGTGGGGATGATGGTGGAGATGGTCGGAGGTGATGACAGGATGGGTAGAGACAGGTTTGGAGGGTGCACCCATGAGTGGCGAGGGTAGCATTAGATGCTATCCTCAAGGTTGGCGAGGAGGGGGAGAGAGAGGAGCAGCCCTGACAGGAAGGAGAGGGTGAGGAGAGATGGGAGGAGGAGGTGGCAGAGGATGTAGCGGAGGATGTGGCGGAGGTGGAGAGGTAGGAGGAGGGGGTGGAGGTGGGGGGATAGGAGGAGGAGGTTGATGTGGGGGGATAGGAGGAGGAGGTGGAAAAGGATGTGGCAGAGGATGATGATGACGAGGAAAATGCCATGGATGAGGCCAAGAGACTCCTTAGATGGTGGAAGGTGGAGGGAGAGGAGGAGACACCGTCCTCCTCAGGATTGCCACAGGATGCTACAACAGATCAGAGGGTGGCTGATTTACAACGAAGATTAGATGAGAGCATGGCATAGGTCAGGGCACTACAGGGAGAGCTAGAGGTGGCTCAGGTAGAGCGAGATCAAGTAGTGATCCACTAGCAGGACTCAGCTCAGTGGTGCACAAGTTTGCAACATTATGCATAGGGCCAATAGGGGACATGGCTCATGAGTTGGCTAGAGTGAGCACGAGATTGGGGCAGTATCAGACATTATATGAGTAGGTAGTGCCACCTGAGCGACGAGATCCTACCCTGTCATGGTCACAGACAAGGACCGGCAGTGGCCACAGATTAGGCAGTGCCAATGGCAGCAAGAGTCACACCAGCATCAGAGGATCTACCTCGACAGAGCACACATCAGTGCACAGGTCACATCACTCACGCCGGCATAACTCGAGTCACCATTCGGGTCACAGCCATGGGTCAACTAGTTCAGTGTAGAGATCAGTACAAGGATAGCCTCTAGTGGTTGATCCATCTGCTTCTCAGAGTCAGGCTGCAGTGACATCACAGGCATCTATTGCCATAGAGATGACACCTTCCTTCGCAGTTCCACTAGTGTCACAGACAGAGGTTGTGACAGGTCTGCCTATCGGTTCAGTCCCAGTTTCAGAGTTGCAACCACCACATTCTTCACCATGAGGGGATGATAGAGTCTACCCTAGGGACATTTTGTTATTATGACACACTATGTATAGATTATTGAGCCTGCGAGCTCCATTTTTGGGATATCCCCTTACTTTATCCTGTGACATTATACATTTTTGAGATGGTATTTATATGATGATGCAGTTTTGATGTGGCCAACATGTGTGTTATGTGATATTCCTTGATTTATGCATATGATGTCCTATGTATGATGCTTAATTTATGATGCCATGTATGTCCTATGATGTGTACTTATGATTATGATGCCATGTAGTGCTTACTTATATGAGATGATGATGATAAAAATATGCCTAATGTATTTATGAAATAGGTGCGATGTTGATGATTATGTTAATGCATTTTTTGTGATTATGTAAATGTTATGGATGATGTATGTATGGATCTAATGTAATGTTTATATGATCATGTATGCACTCATGTTTTTGAATGTCATAGGATATCATCATGAAATGGATGAGAGGAGATGACCAGATTGATGATAGAAGATGACCAGACCGATGATAGAAGATGACCAAACCGATGAGAGAAGAGGACCAAACCGATGGAGATGCATGTTAGTTCCTAGACCAAATCCTTCAAAGCTTTACCGTAGGACTTTAATTGTATTGCTCTTAATCATCATTGGACAGACTATTGAAATGGCCCACAAACACCATGATATGACATAGATCAAGGTGTGCAAGGTCGTACCATTACATAAGACCAGTAGTCATAAACAAGGATGATCATGACTCATACTCAGAGCGTGATTGCCCCAATATTTTTGTCATAATCAACCACAAACAGAAAAAGATAAAGACAAATCATGAAACGTTATCACTTCTCTAAATCCTATTTCCAAGACATCCTTGAGAAACTAGCGACATGATTGCCAAAATATAACAAAATAGAGCCTTTATCATGATACGTCATTTTTCTAAATCTCAGAATCAGGACCTCACTGAGAAACTAGTAGTCATGCGTGTCAATCGTCATGATACGTTGTTGCTTCTCTAAATCTTGGTAGTGGGATCTCACTAAAAAACTAATATCATGATAAAAAGCCAAAAGACGAGTGTCAAATGTTTGCCAAGTGCATCTGGATATCCATTGTTCTGATGTCAAGATGCCATGTTTGATAGTGTCGAGATGTCGAAATGTTTAAATTTTTGATGATCTTAGATGAAAAATTCCGAGAATTGCCGAATTTAGGAAGGACACATCTTGAATAATGTTGACGTCAAGAGGATTTGATCCTTAATAATCAAAAGGGGTCCCTTGAAATGATGATGATGCCTAGGAAGGACACATCCTAAGGCATAGATGTCAAAGTTGGTTCTTCAGAAGGATATATCTGAAGAGTACTGATGTCACGAGGAGTGATCCTTAGATGTCAAGAGCATCGCTCAAAATGTCGAAGGACAATGACGATGCCTAGGAAAGACACATCCTAAGGCATGAATGACCAAGGCTATCCTTCAGAAGGACACATCTGAAGATTAACCTAAAGTTGACAGTTTGTCAAGTTATGATGATTTGACTTGCTTTGATCGAGTTTCACTTGTGTTGACCAGATGTCACTATTGTCATGATGATATGTGCCGATGAGATCTGTCATGTTGCGATAAATGATTGTCATAATTTTCTTGATGAGTTTTGTCGTTTGGGAAAGATTTGCATTGACTTGAAGACTTTTTGACGTGTGTGCCAGTGTGATGTCATGTACCCTAATGGACTGACCTAGTGCGGCATCGGGGGCTCATCGACAGATGGCCTTGCCTATGTCATACACTCAGACACATCGTAGTTCGACACGACCAATGACTTTGTATTGATGACCAAAGATTATGTCATGATTTATTGTGATAAACCTAAATGGACTGACATAATGTCTCAGGGACTCAAATATGAGTCTTGCCTACATAGAAAATGCGTAGAGACAACGTAGTTCGGACAAACGACAAAGACTTGATCGATTGACAGGATAAATTTGACCAGAGATGATCCTATGTTCATGTTCTTCGAGCAGTTTGATGTTTTGTTGTGGTTTTCTTCAGGACGTTTTATGATTTTTAGGTCTTTTTTCAGGACATTTTATGATGTGTTTTGTCTTTTTCCAAGACATTTTATGATGTTTTGGTCTTTTTTCAGGACATTTTATGATGTTTTGGTCTTTTTTCAGGACTTTTTCAATGTTTAGGTCTTTTTTTTTTTCAGGACTTTTTCAATGTTTAGGTCTTTTTTTAGGACTTTTTTGAAGTTTTCCGAAGCCGTATGTGACATCCGCTGCAGTTATATGATACAAATTTTTCCCCCAGTCAAGTCCAAGACTTAGCCAACTTTAAGGAATATGGACGGGATGCTGCTGGTTTACTAGATGGACAGTCGTCAGGACTTGATGTCAATCGTTTATCAACCATGAAAGGAAGGGTATAATGTTATGTCGATTGGCATGATAATGATGTGAGATGTCCTCCATCCTAAGCAAAGGCAGACCAAGTGACAGTAGATGGCAGAGCAATGATCGATTACACATGGTGCCTGTTTGCCAGGTTTTCACCATGGTACTTATCCAAAGTGCCTATTTGCTAGGTTTTCATTGTTTGGACGGAATTTTTCTCTTTACTATTTTGTCATTTTTCTTATTTTTTGTTGTTGCCGAGACGCTTGTTTGCCAGGTTTTCATCAAGGTAACGATTTTTTTTCTTATTTTCTATTTTTTTTTTGTATTTGTCATTCTTAGCTCGATTTCTTGATGTTATGCATAGAACTTCCGAAGATGTAGACTATTGATGGGCTCGGTCAATTGTTCTCCATCTTGAGTCGCCAGCTGATAGGCTCCAAGACAAAAAGAAGAGATGATGACATAAGGGCCCAACTAGTTTGGTTCAAACTTTCCTAGCTTTTCTCTGTCAGCTTGGTTCTTAGGGTTCTACATTAGGACTAAATCACCAATGTCAAATTTCTTGACCATAACCCTCTTATTGTAACTGCGATAGAGACGGTTCTGATACGCTTGTAGATGGTTCAGGAAATTTTGTCTTCTTTCTTCTAGCATTTCCAGCTCATGCAGGCGCGACTGTCTATACTCCTCTTCATCCGTTAAACCCTTCAGGGAGACTCGTAATGAAGGAATTTTGACCTCAATGGGAAGATTGCCTCAGCACCATAGACCAGGGCAAATGGAGTGGCTCCTGTAGGTGTATGAATGCTAGTGCAGTAAGCCCATAGAGTAGGATTGAGTTGTATGTGACAATCACGGCCAGCATCATTAACCGTCTTTTTGAGGATTTTAACAATGGTTTTATTCGATGCTTCAACTTGACTGTTTCCTTGTGGGTAATATGGAGATGAAAAATGGTGTTGGATATGGAATCTCTCACATAACTCACGAATGTCTTGGTTTTTGAATGGATGTCCATTATTAGTGATGATGGATTGTGGAAGGCCATACCGGAAAATGATGTAGTTAAGGATGAACTTTGATATTTTTTTGCTGGTAATATATGTCAATGGGATGGCCTCAATCCACTTCGTGAAATACTCAGTGGCGGTAATAATGAATTTATGGCCATTGGACGAGGTTGAATGGATCTTACCCACAAGGTCGAGTCCCCATTGAGCGAAGGGCCAAGGAGAGGTGATCGGCCGAAGTTCCTATGCAGGAGCATGGATCAAATTACTATGAATTTGACATTTGTGACAAGTCTTAACATAATCTAATGCATCCTTTTCAATGGTTGGCCAATAGTACCCAAGTCGCGTTATCTTCTTTGCTAGAGTAGGACCACTCGAATGAGATTTGCATATACTATCATGCACTTCGCGTAAGGTTGTACCTGTGTCATTAGTGTCGAGACATCTAAGGAGGGTATTGTCAAAGCTATGGCAGTGAAGGGTGTCACTGACAATGGCATATCTCATAGCTTTTCTAATGAAGGACTTCTTCTGGTTATTGGATAGGTTGGGTGGAAGGGTTTGGGATTTAAGGTAGTCGTGAATGTCTTGATACCATGGAGAGTTGGGACCAACAAGTTTGTAGACCATTTCTGATTCTGGAATGTCATAGGAAGGAACCAACAATTGTTCTATGAGAAACTCCAACTATGGCAGATTGCTTGGGATGTCAAGGAGAGAACCTATCATAGCCATTGCATCCGCTGCTTTGTTCTGTGTTCTTGGAACTTGTTCAAAAGTTATCATATGAAAGTATGTTTGGAAACTATCAACCATTCACTTATAGGGCATCAACTTCTCATCTTTTGTGTCATAGTCATCATTAACCTGGTTGATGACAAGCTGAGAATCTCCATAGACATTTAGTGCTCTAATTTTCCATTTTATTGCCATTCTTAGTCCCGTAACCAATGCCTCATATTCTGCCACATTGTTTGTGCATGGGAATGCAATGCAGAAAGACTTAGGAATGGAGTCTCCTTGAGGGGTGATAAACAAGATTCCTACCCCTGAGCCATGATTTGTGTGTGATCCGTCAAAATGGAGTCGCTAAGGTGCCTTAGGTTCTGCATGGAATATCGACTCATCTAGAAAATCTGCCACTAGTGGGTGATCACTTTGCAAAGGTGCGTCTGCCAGTTGGTCTGCAATGACTTATCCTTTTATCGCCTTTCTTTCCACATACTGAATATCATATTCACTTAGAATCATGACCCATTTTTCTAGATGTCCTGTTAATGCTGCCCCGCTCAACAAATATTTTAGGGGGTCGATCTTTGCTACCAGCTGTGTCTGATGGCTTAGCATGTAATGCCTTATTTTTTGTGCTGCAAAGACCACGGCTAGGCAAGCTCATTCAATTGGTGTGTAGTTCAGCTCATACTCAACTAACGTCTGACTAATATAGTATATAGCTCTTTCCTTTTCTTCTTGGTCATTTTGTGCTAATAATGCCCCCAGTGCTGAACTAGTTGCCAAGATGTATAGGATCAATGGCTTTCCATGAATGGGAGGCATAAGAACTGGTGTTGACAGTAGGTAGTCTTTGATTTGCTGAAAGGCTTCTTGACATTTGTATGTCCACACAAAGGGAATAGCCTTGTGCAACAGGTATTGGAATGGGTGGCACTTGTCAGCCAATTGGGCTATGAAGCACCGAATAGATTGTACCCTAGCCTGTAGAGTCCTGAGTTCACTGATTCCTATGGGAGGAGGCATGTCTATGATGGCTTTGAATTTTTCCAGATCAACCTCAATGCCTCTTCGAGAAACTATGTAGCCCAATAGTTTACCTGATGTTACACCGAAGAGACATTTCTTAGGATTTAGTTGAAGTTTGTATTCTTGCAGTCATTTGAAAATTATGTCTAAAACCCTGAGGTGATCTTTCCTAGTTGTTGATTTAGCCAATAGGTCATCTACATAATCTTCCATTATTTTATGCATCATGTCGTGGAAAATTGTAGTCATAGCTCTTTGATATGTGGCACCTGCATTTTTGAGACCGAAGGGCATGACATTCCAATAGTATGTTCCCCATGGGCAAGTAAATGCCATTTTGTGCTGGTCTTCTGGGGCAATGCGAATCTGATTATAGCCAGAGAAACCATCCATGAGGGATAGCATCTTATATCCTGCTATAAGGTCAACTATGATGTCAATGTTGGGTAAAGGAAAGTCATCCTTTGGGCATGCCTTATTTAGATCTCTAAAATCTGTGTAGACGCGGATTAACCCATTTGGTTTTGTTACCGGCACCAAGTTAGATATCCATTCTGCATAGTCAATTGACCAGATGAATCCAGCATCTAGAAGCTTCTTCAACTCTGCCTTGACCAATAGAGCGACTTGAGGGTGCATTTTGTGTAACTTCTGCTTGACTGGTTTGGCATTAGGCAATAGTGGAAGATGGTGCAGGACCAGTTCTGGGTCTAATCCTGGCATGTCTGCATAGGACCATGCGAATTTTATTTTATGTTCAGTAAAGAATTTATGAAATTCTGGCTTCTCTTCTTCAGTCAATGATGCAGCAAAGAGGACCATTTTGGGATCTTTTGTAGTCAATATGTTATATTCCATGGTATCTTCTACTAGCATAGCTGACTACTCTTATTGCATAGGGAGAAAGTCTAGTCCTCCATCTTTGGGCACCTTAGAGAGGTTTTCACCCACAGATACATCCTTTGTTTTTACTATTTTATCGTCAAAAGGTGCCTTTCAGTTTTCACCTAGAGACGTTTCATTTTTTATTTTATTTTTATTTTTACTTTTGCGACTGGAGGACAGAGTAGTCTCGCCAAAGTATGCCATGCAATCTAGATCAATGGTGAATCCTGCCTTGTGGTCACCATTAGGTATGTCCTCGCGCAATCCCATAAATTCTGCAATTGCCTCATCATTCTGAAATGTATCTAGGACTGGCGGGCCTTGTTGGTCCCAATCGACTAGTTGAGGATAAACTAGGGAAATGCCATCGTCAGTGTTGGTGAATTGTGGGGAGGATGCAGAAAGCATGCAGATAGATTTAGTGATATTGTAGATGAGGTTATAATCATCCAACTCCACATTGGATTCTATCCAATATTCCCCTTCGCTTGTCTCATATTCATTGTCGAAATAAGGGGTGAAGGACCTAGAGTCATGATTGTCAACATCATTTGGTAATTCAGATGGGTTGGACTAATGGGATTCAGGTAGTGGGGTTTGTAAATCATGGGGGGTGGTAATGGGAGTTTGACTATTTGGTGCTTGGTCAATTTTAAATATTTGCCAGAATCTTTGTTCAGAGGTTAGTTCCCCTTCTTCAACAAATAAATCATCTAGACAACAGTCACTTAGGGATCATTTTGAGCCAAATTCCCACACTTGGGAGTCAGTTTCAGTGAGGGTTTCCCTAGTTGTCTCAACAATATCTGAAGCATGTACTCGCTCACTTGAAAGTCCAGGGGTACGTCGTTCATCATAGTCGGGCAATCCAAACCCTAATCCAAGATACTTTGGTATTTTGAAAGGTTCAATTGGCTCCCTTCGTCTTGCTTTATTTCTGCCCAGGCCACTAGTACCATCATAGCCCTTAGCCTTCTTTATTTCATAACCTTTGCCATATTTTTGAACTGGTAATGGGGGTAGTGTGACAATATCCTTATAGATCCATCCTGTGATGTCAGCAAGGTCTTCATTACTCATGTCCCCCCATTTGATGAAAACTATTTTTGGTGGAACCTTAAAAATAATTTGGGATTCCATTCTCAAACATGGCCTACCGTAGACCTTTGGCGACTTGGGTATTGTTCTTATGCTGTATGTTGTGTGCAGTTTGAATTCTCCGCAACCGAGGTCTTGGATCTTGACAGTGGATTCAGCTTTAGGGTTTGCGGAAGGTGGTGGTATGGCGGATGTGGAAGATGATGTGAGTGTGGATCGGTCGATGTACTTGGATGATGAGGAGCCAGGTGCTTCTCGGTTAATAGGTACTTAGTTTTTAGAGATACCCCTTAAGTTTGTACAATATTGGAAAGGATCGGGGTCTCTGTATATGGTTATTTCTATGCCGTCAAATGGAAACTTTTGGCATTGGTGATATGTGGACATAATAGCTTTTAAGGCATGTATCCATGGACGGCCGAGCAAGATATTGTATGGTAGTTCCAAATCCAGGACCTGGCATGTTGTGTCCACAATGATTGGTCCCACTCTGATAGGGAGAGAGATAATGCCACGTGAAGAGCATTCTTCATCATCATATGCTTTGATCACTATACTCTTTGTTGGGTCCACACATGCATTGGAGAATCCTAGAGCCTTAATCAGTTTGAGGGAACATATGTTCAATCCTGCTCCGCCATCTACTAAAACCCATCTGACTTTGTGTTTGTGGACAAACGTTTCTATGTGCAAGGCATCGTTGTGGTTGTTTTTAGGTGATGAATAGTCTTGATCCGAGAAGGTGACATGGTGAGGTGTGGTGAGGTATCCCACCATGGTCTCAAACTGATTGACATCAATGTCCTTAGGGACTGACGACTCTTGTAGGGTTTTATCTAGTATATCCTTGTGCGCAGGAGAGATACGAAGTAGCTCAAGTATAGAGATTTGTGTGGGAGTCTTGCCTAGCTAGTCGATAAGGTTGAACTAACTTTTGGGTTGCCCCTGCTTTGTGGTTAGGGTGGGTTTTGACTGTTTAGTAGATGGTCTAGGTATGGTAAGTTTGGGTTGCCTAGCGGGAGACGGACCAGCTATGGTGACCTTGCCACTTCGAGTAGTAGCATTACACTGAGGTGCTCTCTTCATCATGATGGTGTTGATGTATTCGTCATTAGTTCGTACATTATTTATAATTGGTCCACTAGAATAGTTGTACTTGACTTGGGCGAAGTTAGCTTGATTATTGTTTGTCTGTGGACCTGAGGTGGAAGCATTATGAGAACCATGGTCCTGTAGTGGGTTCTTATGGATAGTATGATCTGAATTGGAGGTGAATTGAAATCCGCCTACTTCAATGATACGGCTTTCGATAAGATCTTGTACTAGGTTTTTCAATTGTCGACAACTAGAGGTTTTATGTCCTTTTATATGATGATAATCACAAAATGCATTATCATCCCACCATGCTAGTTTGAATTGTCCTGGGTCATATGGTTTTGGTTCCTGAAGTGTGATGACGCCAGTCTGGATTCATTTCTTGAGGACTTCCTCAATGGGTTCACCCAAAGAGGTGTATGTGCGACCTTTAGGAAATTGTCTCATTTGATGGTATTGTCCCTGATTGTTTTGGCCACTCTGGTTGTTTGAAGGGACATTGGGAGGAGGTGTCAATGTCGTTGTTGGTTTGTTTTTTTGTTGAACCCCTTTTAGGGCCTATATAGGACCCACGATGTTTGCAATCTTGGTATCAACAACACCATCATTTGTAACATGTTTATTTTTAACCCAATATTTGTTTTTGTCGGTGGGTGGATTGATGTTTGTGCTTTTGGGACCGTACCTTAGTTCTCCCTTGGTGATAAGGGCTTTCTCAATCTAGACCCCTTTTTCAACTAAGTCTATGAAGTTTGTGCAACAATGTACTTGCAATGCATACTTTAGGAGCCCAAGAAGTGTTTGCACAAACATGTCGACCTTTTCCCTTTTAGGTATATCAATATGACATTGACTAGCTAGACTTCTCCATTTCTGAAAGAATGGGATGAAAGTCTCACCAGCATCTTCTTGCGTGAGATTGCACAAGCTAGTGATAGAGGTATCCATGTCAATGTTGTATGCGTAGTTTTTTATGAATTTTCTTTTAAGCTCATCCCATGTTTGGATATCCTTTTGAGTGGAAAACCATTCAAGGGTAGGACTCACCAGAAATTTAGAGAAAAGTCTCATCAAGTATGTTTGTTCATAAGCGATGTCCATACAATTAGTTGAAAACTCATGAACATGTTCAATGGGGTTTGTCTTGCCTCTATATTTTGTGAAATTGGGTGACACATATCCTGGAGGAAACAGAGGCATGTATAAGCTCATGTTGAAGGGGTATACGTTTAGATCATATGATATTTCTGATTTCTTTCCTGATACATATATGTTTTGGATAGTTTTCTCTACATCCATCAATCGTGTTTGTAAGGAATTCATAACAGGATCACTTGTGGTCCCGTGTGTTGGGTTGCTTGGTACACCATAGGTCCCTGTTTGTTGTCCGTGAATATTGGTGAATTATGGAGATATGGATTGTTGTGACATGTATGCTGTGTGGGGATTGGTGTGTTGTTGGTACTAAAAGTTAGGGTTAGGTGTATGTTGGTGAGTATGAATGTGGGATGAGTAGGTTGGAATGTGCCCCCCAGCCATTTGTGTTGATATTTGGGGAATATGGTGACCATGAACATTTTGAGTTGTGAATGATGTCATGGGTTGTGTTTGTTGACTACCTTGTCCAAATTGTTGATTTTGTGCAAGGGAAATGTTCGTATTGTGCCCTTGGGGTTTGATGGTATTTGAAAGTATTGACGTGTTCACATTTTGTTGTTGTCCTTGAATGAATACATGTTGTTTGCTTCCTCCCAAATGATTTTTTGAGATACCAATGAGAGGGTGGGTAAAAGGTGTACTCATGGTATTAGATGTGGTTGTCAAGGGGGGATTGTTGTGACTTGATGATGCCCCCATGGCATTTACCATAGTGGTAAAGAGAGGATTGGAGTAACTCACCCACATTGCTGAGGAGCCAAGAGTGGTTCCAGCCGATTGTGATAGTGTCGTGGATGTTGGGGGCATTATGGCCAATTGTGATCCTCCAGTAGATGTTGCATTTATTGAGTTGGAGGTGTTTGAGATGTTGGAAGTAGCATGTACTATCATTGTAGTGTCAAAGAAGGTATTGCTCGTAATGTTTGGGGGTTGAACACTATTTGATATATTGTGCATGTTATTGACATTAGGGTTTGGGGATGTTGATCTCAACGTGTCAATGTCGAATCCTTTAGGTAATTTGGCTCCTTGACTCAAGAGTACAGCCAAGTATCTGTCTCTGTCATAAAGGACCATTGTTTCAACGAATTGAGAGGCCTTTGGGTCTTGTTCTACTACCTCTAATTTTTCCTCAAGTATTTGACCATATTCATCCTTACGTAAGAATGGTTCAAATGGACTGTTTGATGAGGGGGGTGTTGTTGTGAGAGGTTGGTCTTTTGTGTTGGCAAATGGATCATCAAAAGTCTAGTTTGGATTGTATGTGGGATTGTTGACAGTGGACGTGGGGTCTTGTTGAAAGTTTTCCATTTGTCTCTTTTGTTTTTGGAGTCTAGTTTCCACCATAAAATGATATTGCTCAAAATGGAGATGACAACTAAATGCAAGGATGACACTATGTGAAGTCTAAATTCAAAATGACGACCAAAATGTGTAATGTTTTTTGGATTTTTGGGAATAAAATATGCAAGTTCTAAACCTATAATGCAATTTAAGACAAGGATATCTAAGCACTTGTAAACTGACTTTTTGTTTTCGATTTTGGTTACTAAAGGACTTTGCTGAAAATAACAAGATGACAAGGCCAATATGACAAATGAATTTTCCTAACTAGACTTTTGAGTTGGAAAAAATCTCACAAAAAGGGACAATGACTGACAAAGATAATGATGATGAAGTCTAAGATAACCTAGTTTCGAAAATAATGACATTTGTGAATTGGTGCTGAGATTTATCTAATCCAAAGTATGCAATGATTTGAAGCCTAGGGACAAACTAATGTCAAATGTATGCACCTAAAAGTAATGAATGGTGAAACCTATGGTAAAGAATGCAAACTAATGGACAAAAGTTTTGAGCAATTTTAGAATTGGTTTCTGATAGGATTCCTTTGGAAACAATGCTTGATAAAATATTGACAAAGTGTGGACTTAGATTTTGATCTGTTTTAGGGTTTGATTCATGACAGGCGAATGCATCATTTGAAGCTGCGAATGCGTCACAGTTTGTCAAATGTGGTTTGTTTCTGTGCTTGTGGCTTTTGGACTGTCAGATGCGACTCGGTTTTGCATATGCGGCTCTGTATTGTTCATATGCATCATGACGCATACAGATGCAGTGTTTTAAATGTCAAATAAGGTTTAATAGAGCAATTGCGGTTCAAAAAATTGATTGCAGTTCAACAAATGCGACACAGTTTTGTTTAAAATTGATTTTCTTGTTGTTTTGATGGCAAGTTTGATCTGTTTGGTGTTGAATGTTTTATTTATAACTATGATTAAACCAGAAAGCACTTGACAAACATAGTGGTTTGAATGTAAGAAATCGCACATAAGACAAGTTCAATCCTAAAAGGCCAAAAGGCCAAGGGTTTGTATACTTGATATAGCCCACCGATATACCCCAGATTGGTGATAAACACCTTTCCTTCTCGAGAGCAGATAGCTTAGAATTTTGGTGGCATTGGCTCCCCTACATGACTCATTAACGGCATTCGAGCACACCAAATTCGAATTCTTTGGGTAATGACATCCCAAGAATTGCTATCTCTACTCAAGGGGATTAGTAGTGAGTGTCTTCAGGCATGATACTGTACCCTGCACTATATCAAGCAACAGCCAATAGAACGGTTGGACACTAAGACAAGAGGTGTTTAATTCGGGCATTTCATTTGTGGGGCATGATCCATGTGGTGAGAGTCCCCTTTCAAATCCATCTCGTCGGAACCACACTCGTGATTCTTGGGCTTTCCCCAAGAACCCACTTTTATATACCGGCTGGAAGTCCCTCAGTGTCAAGGTGCTACCTATCTGAGTCATCCTGGGGTGAGTACTTTTTCTCACCAGAACAAGCCCAAGTTCTAGAGTCAGTAACCATTTCTCTTACACCCAGGATCGCACAAGTGTGCAAGGGGAGAGAATACTTCGATTACCAAATCATGAGGGTGACACAAAATAAGATGGGTCTGGTTTTTTGATCACTTAGTTTTCACAAGGTGAGAGCATAATCACCTACCACCTTCAAGCACAATAAAAAAAATCAAACACACATCCATTTTAAAAGCACCAAATGAAGTGTTTTCTACACTAGAAATCGCAAACATGTTGTTTGAGAAATGAGTCTTTGACAAGCGTAGCTGCAAAATCACAAGTTAGCAGTTTCATCCACCAGTCTTGGACCCACGAAATGTAATTGCCACATGCTACAAAACATGATTAGTAACATGAAAGCCCCTACTGGGTAGAATACAGAAAATAAAACTAGAGTGCTAAAAAGAATAAGAAAGAACAAAAAAACCTCAAAAACCTGAATGTAAGCGAGCAAAAAACATTACCAGGTGAATGCGTAACAACAGAGCGAATGCATCGCTATGTTCGTCGAATGCGCCTCGATATTTCAACTGCAGCTTTCCGGACTACGATTGTTGATTGACAGAGCGATTGCAGTGTTCAAGTCTTCAAATGCGTCACGATGCATCAAATGCGTCACAATTTAAAAAAATGACTGCGTCGCTCTATACCTGTACCTGCAAAAATGACAGAAAAGACACAAAAACTGTACGAAAATAATAGCAAATAATAGAGTCGTGTTCACATCGGGTTCACCAATGTAACTAAGGGTAAAATTCAGGTTAGATAATCAGATAATCAATTGAAAGCATATGAAATAAACCCAAAGAGATATGAAGCATAATGAAAGCAATAAATAATGAAATGATTATACCAGATTCGCGAAGCTTCCATGAATCACCTCCATAGCACCTTCTAATTTGCAGCGTATGATTGATGCCCTCAGATCGAGTATGTGAGCAATTTCACTATGCCATTGTCCTATGCACGTCTTGAAGGATTTAATAAAATTATGCCTATGCCTATGATAAATGATAAATGATGATAAATGATGAATGACTATAATGCCTATAATAACGAAGTGGTACCAAAATTATGAACAAAATTGTCTTTTATAGAAAACACAATTTTGAATGGATGGACAAGATCGACTCTTGATAGAAACCTAAAATCAGAGGTCAAGATTTCATTTGATAATCCCTAATCAGGGTTAGGGTAAAATCCTTAAGTGAGTGATCAAGATGTCATATGAGAAAATTAGATCGGCGGTGGAGAAAAGATGAGATAATTAATTTTGAAAATAAAGATTTTCAAAATTGAGAAGATAAAAATAGCCTGCTTTGTGAGATTCATAAAAGATGGACTGAAAAGAAAATTTGATTAAAATCAAGAACCTGCTTGTTTTATTTGATTTTTGGAAGAAAGCTACCAATCAACTCAAAATATGAATTTTGTGAAATAAATAAATAATCTTTTTCAGATTATTTACGAAAATGGACTGTTAGTTAAGATTGTGATGACATTTTAAATAATTTCATTTATTTAAAATGAGAGGAATATTAATTTTGACAATTAAATAATTAAAGATAATTATTTAATTTAGCAAATATGATCAATAATTAAATAAATTGATTCATTCATTTAATTATGACAATTAGTGACATATTAAATAAATGAATAAAACTTATTTATTTAATAATCAGGAAGAAATGATTGAAGAGGGGTAATTAAATAAATTAAGAAATTTATCTAATTAAGGGAAGACTTAGACAATTAATGATGTATTTAATAAATAAATAGAATTTATTTATTTAATAATCATGAAGAATAAAAGAACATGAATTAATTAAATAATTATAAATTATTTAATCAATGGTCGAATGTGGACCAATGACATAATTAAATGTCATAATTATGCTAGGACGAAAGTGGTAAAAATGAAGCTTGCAGGCCTAGGTTATTTTTAGGTGTCTATAGATAGTAATTGGATGCAAAATTGATTATGATCCCATGATCAAAGGCCCAATTGAAAAATTTAAAAGATGCAAATGCAGGACCATTATCACAAACTAAAGATAAAGGACATCCAAAGTGATTGATAATACTTGATTTGGGGAACTCAATTACTACCTCAGAGGTACACTGTTTGCATGCAAGATCTTTAGTCCATCATGTAAAGTAATCGATACTGGTGAGGATATACCTATGACTAGCAAAAGAAGGTGGATTGATAAGACCAATGATTCCATACCCCACTGTGCAGATGGCTTTACCTCGAAGACTGGCTAGAGAGGAAGCGCTGCATACTTCTCCCTAGCTGCTATAGTCTGACATACATGGCAGGTTCTGACATGACTGTGTGTATCCTTGTATAGTGTGGGCCAATAATAACCAGCCCCCAGAATTTGATTCATAGTAGAATGTGTAGATCCATGGCTAGTACCATATTTATAATTAAATTTAGTCATGACCCTTTGAACCTCCTATTGTCCTAGGCACCTTAAGTATATGCCTTCATGATTTCTTTTATATAAAACAGTTCCTTTCAACATGAAACCATCACTCTTCAAATCTAACACTCTCCTTTGTACTGCATTGAGGTGATCAGGACACCTTTGCTTCAGCAGATAGTAAATGATGTCATCATACCAGCCTCCTGGGGAAACATCTTCAACGTTGTAATGCTGGACTGTAAGATCAGGACCCATCTCTTCCATTGTTCTTGTAATCCCTTGTCCTCTTACTAATCTCATAGGCTGAATTTCAATGTCATATTCCTGCAACATCATTACCCATTTGGCTCTGCATTCTCCAAGTTCATTTTGCATCAATAGCAGTTTGACTACAGGATCAAGAACTATGGAAAACACTTTATTTTTGAGAATATAATGTCTAAACTTCTTTACATCTCTAACGGGGGCATAGGCCTGTTTCTCCACACTTGGATATCTCAATTATGCATCTTTCAGTTGTGCACTCATAAAAGCTATAGGGTGCTCATTTCCTTGGTCAGACCTTTGGGTCAACATGCCAGCACATGAATGATCAGAAGCAAATGAATATATATAAAATGGCTTCCCATAATCAAGACTTACTAGAACTAGAGCCTTAGCAATAGCTCTTTTAATTTCTGTAAATGCCTCTTTTGCCTCTGCACTCCACTCAACCTTGGCCTCCTGCTTCAACATTACATTCAATGGCTTAACTATTTCTGCGAACCTGGTAATAAACTTCCTTACAAAGTTAATCTTTCCAAAGAACGATTTCATTTCTTTCTTACTAGTAGTTGGTGGGATCTTGAGTATGGCTTCCACTCGTTCTGGATCAATGGCAATTCACTTTTCAGAGATAACATGCCTAACAACTTTCCTTCTGTCACTACAAAGATGCATTTTTTTGGATTAAGGGATATTCCAAACTCCCTGCACTTTTGGAACACCTTGCATAAGTCTGCTATGTGGTCTCCTCTCTTCTTCGAAAAGACTGTCAGATCATCCATATAAATGATTATGCATTTTCCAATAATCTCTTTGAAAGCAATGTCCATAGCTCTCTAAAATGTAGCTCCTACGTTGATCAAACCAAAGGGAATTCTTCTATAGGAAAAAGTGCCCCACTTTGTGGTGAAAGTAGTCTTATGCCTATCTTCATATTTCACCATGACCTAGTTGTACCCAGAGTAACCATCCAAGAAAGACATCATCTGAGAACCATTGAAAATATGAAGTACTTCATCCAGTGAAGGTACTAGATAATTATCCTTTTCTGATGCTCTGTTAAGATTCTGAAAATATACACACAACCTGATTTTACCATTTTTCTTTCGTACTGGAACTAAGTTTGCAACCCAAGTTGAGTTTCAGACTAGAAAAATGATTCTTGCATGCAATTTATGTACCTCCTTCTGAATTATTGGTTCTAGTAGAGCATTGATTGGCCTTTGCCTCTGTCTGAAAGGTTTCACTCCTGGCCTCAGAGGTATAGTATGAGTTATAATTGATGTATCATAAGTCTTCAAGTCTTCATAACTCCATGCTGTCACATCTAGATATCTATGTAACACGTCAATTATTCCTTTCCTTTCTTCTAGAGTGCACACCTTGCCAATGAGAACATTCTTGGCATCCTCATTAGTTCCCATGTTGTATGTTTCACACTATCCACTGATGGACTTCTTAGTATCCTATTCCTAATCTCTGACTTTGTCCAAATCAAAAATCATCTCTAACTTTACTATTCCTCTGGGAATAGTATTTGCCTTAAAATTGATTATGCCTTCCAAATCCATTTCTTCCTCTTGGGGTCTAGTTTCATCAATGATTTGAGAAGCAAAGACATCTTTACTTGTGATAAATTCTAAGATATGCTTGCCATCTTCAAATACCTAGAATTTGGTGACATTATCAGGTAATGAAGGCACTAGAGTTAACTCGATTGTAAACTTCTTCAACCCAAATAGAGATAGAGGTTGCAATGTACTGATCGCCTGGGCAAGGGAGTCAGTTATCTGATTCTTGCTTCGTGGTATCAATTGAATATTGAAGGCATCAAATCCTTCTATGAGGTTCCATACTTTGTGTCTATAGTTGGTCATTCTTCTGTCATGACAAGAGTATTTTCTTCTAACTTGCTTGACCACCAATTTAGAATCCCCAAAAACTTTCAAGATCTTAACCTTTTTCTTTAATGCCATTAATAGTCCATGAACCAAATCCTCATATTCTGCTACATTATTCGTACAATGAAATTGAAGCCTATGAGCAACAAAGAAATTTTTAACTCTTGGATTGATTAGCTCAAATCCCACTTCGACTCCTTGCTTCGATTTGGATCCATCAAACCTTAAAGTTGAATAACCAGCATCAACTGATTTCCTAGATGTATCTCTTGCACTTTTGTTTGAAGGTTCTTCTGAAAACATCACTTTCTTTCCCTTTAGGTCTTCTTCAATATTCTAGATATCAACTTTGACTACAGGAGTGGGGTTAACACATTTCTGCACTTGTTCCACTGCAGTCTGGCACATGCAACAATCCAGTTGGGAGTGAGAGGTATTATGGACCCTGGACCAATTTGGAAAAAGAAAATCTCTGTAATTCGTCTTCCTTTCCAACTAAACCTGATCCTCAATGCACTTCTGAATGAATTCCTAGAAATTATCTAGTAAACTGAGTTGATTATCTTCAAGATCATCTTCACTATTGTCAACTGGTTCAACCAAGGCTTTGGTACTACTCATAAGATCGATAGGTGCTGTGTGGAACATTAGAACTTCCTCCACCTCTGATTCTGCAAAAGAAGCTGCAAGTACATAATTACCCATACTTACTTTTGATATCAGAACTTCATTAGAAGTATTCTGATATTCTGTGATCATGTACTTTATTTTGGGTTCTCTTTCAATTCTAATCTAGCTTGGCACTCCTTTCCAAGGAAGCCACATATAAGAGTTGTCAATTGATATATATCCATTCAAGGCCCTAGTAAAGTATCTCCCTAAGATCAAACCATAAGCATCAGGTATAACTTCCACCTGTATATTGATCACCTGTTGAATTCTAGGGTCGAAAGCAACCTGCATATGAATCATGTTTAATTCTCCTACAACATTAACTTTAGTTCTATCCAATTGGGTAACCTTCTTCTGGGAATCAGTAAGGGTAATGCCCAAAGCTCTATAGATTCTGTACAACATCACATTGGTGGAAGCACCAGAATCTAACAAATAATTATGCAAGTGCTTACCAAATATACAAACATAAATCGTGAACAAAGGGGTCTATGCTTTCCCTTGAAATAGAGTTAAGGGAGTATCCACTTGGGAAACCTAGGTTTTATCTTTCTCTTTTCCATTATTTCCAGGAGGCACATGAGCTTGATTGGGAGTCTACCTTTTCCTCCCCACTATTTGAGAGCTAGATTCTCTATGGACATAGGTATGTGCAGGATCATGATGGGCCAAAAAGTGGCAATATGATGGGTATGTGGCTGGCGACATTTTTTTTACCCAAAATTGATGAAACAAAAAGGATTTTTAAAGAAGGTTCTCAGATTTCAAAAAATATAAATTATGCTTTACTTTGAATTTAATAAGTAATTATTATTCATTTTCTATTCAAATTACAACTAAATTCTTGATTGATAGACTGGTTGAAAAACATCTATAGCTTCCAAACGGTATCACATTTTTTAAATCCAAAACATGCATCACATTATATGCTTTGCATACTATAGGATTAAAAAAGAAAAATAAATTTCATGAATTTTTTGACCAAGTTAAGGTGTCGAACATATGAGTTTTTATATTTTTAAAAGTTGTGATAAAAAATCATTAATTATTTACTTGGGAAAAAATTACAAAAATATGCATCACATAGGGACATGAGTCCTCTACTTATATCTAAAATCTTATAAAAAATTATTATCATTTTATTGTGGTTAGGGTGGTTAGACAAATAGCTACTTCTTATTTTTCCCCTGAAATTTAAGTACTACTGCATTGAAATTTCAAATTTTCACCAAATAGATCTTTAAAAAAAAAAAAAACCCTAGTATTGTAGAAACTACATTCAATTTTCTACAAATTCTATTCTTACATATTTTTGATATAATATAGATCACTTATTGAAATTTTACATCAAGTTGTCTAACTCTGATTTTTTTGATTTTTTTGCCACTTAAGTGCTTGTTTTTTCCATGATGATCCTGCACATACCCACACTTTCGCTACTTGGTTTCTCTTATGATATAGAGTTTGCATTGTAAGCCCCTAGGACTGCACTCCTAATGGATGGAACTGTCAATAACTCAAATGAAGAGAGACTTACCTTAAGTTTTTTGAGTTCTTCTGTAACGTATATGGATAATTGTTCTTCATTTAAATCAGTAGGAGCCTCCTTCAGATTGTCCATCACCTTGTCCTTTCTTGCTTCAACATTTCTCCCTTTGACATGTCTACCTATGTCTATTCTTCCTTTGATAGATACTACTTTGACACCTAAGGATATGAAGGGTTATTGCTAGCATTAGGATTTGGAGGTATGGTGAAGTTGTTTGGAGGGATGGAAATGGTGAAGGGGCCTCCAGCCTGCAGACGTCTATGTAGGATGTCTCTTAAATCATACTTCTTGGTAGGCCTATGGAAGGTCTACACTTCTTCAATATAAGCTTCTTCCTTGTCCAAGGGGCCATTGTCATTCACTGGGCTCTCATTAATTAACTATGAAATCTCATCTCCATTACATACCTGATCTATTTCTTCCTTGAGCTGGTCTAATTCATCCTTAGGCATATTATCTTTGCTCTATGGAAAAGGAGCATAATTCAGGACTAAAATTGAAGAATCATAAGGAGTAGAGGGTACCATTTCCTATCCACTTGAATTGTTCTGCACTTTATACTGAAAGATTGAGGCTGTTGTTTGGAACTCTGGACAATCCAATTCATAATGTTGACTGCTTTTGTGAAGCCTACACCATCCCGAGAGAGTAGCTTCTACCAAAAACACACCACTAGGAGGCTTCTCTTGATTAACTAGCAGATTAACTGATTGGTTGACTGGTTGATCCAATGGGGTAGGGACTCTCCCATTATTAGGTCTCGTGTTCCAAGTCCTTTTTTGTCTAGGCGGCTATCTTCTGTCGAAACCCTATCTGCCAACCTGACTTCTATCAAAATTCTGGCCTGAGGATTGTCCCTTATCATAATTCTGCCCCCTATCATTATTATAACCCCTTTCATTCTTATATCCTCTGTCATTGTTATATACTCTATCATTATAATGCTGTCCCTATGGATTTTCTTGACTTTCTTTGTTCTGATTAGACTGCATATTTCTCTGAGTAGCTTGCAACTGACTGTTCTGGTTCCTCAAGTAAGTCACCTCCATATTTAGCTTTTTTATTTGCTCAATCAATTCATCTAGTCTTTCCCGATCAGGACTTCTATATGGAGGTTGATTAGCACCATTATGATAATATCCCATTGTAGTACTAGTATTTAATGATTGGTTCAAAAATTTGGAATTCTGTAGATATGGGGGATAACTGGTATGAGATTGTGGATGAAGAGGCTGATTCACACTTTGATGGGGATAATTGATTGGAGGTGGAATTTGACTCACTGGAGGCCCTGGGTGAGGGAGTATAGGTAACTAAGGGAGTAGATTCATGATTGGGGTATGATTAGCGAGAGCATGGTTAAGTGCTAGGATCTGTCCAGGATGGGAAGTGAGTCCTAAATATGGAAAAGGTCTAGAAAAATGTTGTCTTAGAGCAGTACTAACTTTCACAGCCTTCACATATGCCTCAAGCAAAGTGGTAGGAGGGTTGTTTCTCCACTTCTTGAATGTAGCAGTGAGGCTATCCAGACCTTTGTAATAAACTTCTAAAGCAGTAGCTTGGTCAACAACATAGGGGGCCTGTAGTCTGGCATAGGCATGATGAAATATGCTATTAAAGGACCCTATAGGCTCATTGACCTCTCTCTTAACATTAGTGAACTCATGATAGAGCTCCCTAGGACTAATGGGAATCCTAAACTTCTGCAAAAATGTAGTCTCCAATTCATTCCAATCTCAGATAGATCCAGTAGGCAAGTGATTGTACCAATAGAATGCATCTTCTCCTAAAGAATAAGGGAAGATCTAACATGCTACATCTTCATGAGCGATCCCTCTATCCTTGAGGCAAGTTTGGAAATTCCTAATGTGTTCCTCAGCAGTTCTATTAGGGTCATTAACATGGAACTTAGAACAAAAATGCTCTGGGTTCTTGGGCATGACATTGTAATTGGCAAAGGTCAATGGGGATGGATTGTTGGCTAGTAAAGCCATTGGTGGAGGTGGTAATGGTTGATTTAGGACTAGCTATGGTTGTGGAATGGAGATCTCCTTGGACTTAGATGAAAGTGAACCTAACAAAGATGGAGATGATGTAAGTGGTTGGGTGGACGATGATTCTCCCCTTATACTATTCCTTCTTGACCTAGTAGGGACTGTAAATTCTTGAAATTCGTCCTCTCCTGGAGTAGATCTGGTTCATCTTCTGAATCTTTTAGGAGATATAGTGTATAGAAACTGATCCAACTTAGCTTATTCAAGCCCTCCTTTTAGCGCCAATCTGTTGATGATGTTTTCTGCATAGCAACAACTCAGGCATAATATAATATCCTATCTCTCTTAAAAGGTAAATCTCTATCAGCAATCCTCAAGAGATAACCCCAAGGTCTCTAATGTCAGGTCTCGACCATGCATAAACAACTCAGTGATAAATGTGAAAATGCTGGTAATCACAATGGGACCTTACTACAAGCAAATACTGAATCTTCAATTTATCAGATCTAGCAATATGATGATACTTTGATCCTAAATCTAACTCAACTAATGAAAGAACAACAAAAGATTAGGTTTCAAAGAGATTACTAAGACTAACGCTACTCTAAGATTAACAATGCAAACAATGAAATACTTGAATTGGACCAATCCCTCATAAACTAATCCTTGCTTAACCCAGATGAATATGCAATTTCACAAGAATAGTGCAATCTTCTAAGGTATTAAAATTTTTCAAATACTGAACATTCATCCAAAACAATCCAAAAGAAATTGAAATGAATAAAACTTCACAATTGAACTAAGCACAATAGATATATGGTCTAGGCTAACTTTGCAAAGCAACTAACAATTAGTTAGTTGCAAAAAGTATGGACCAGGGATCGCTGCAACACTCCAAGCATTAAACCATAAACATCATTAAATCAAATCTAATTCTAAATACCAATTTTCCTCAAAGAAATTCTAAAGATAGAATAACAAGAACCATACAAGATAAGAAGAACACAAGTATGACACCAAATCACAATGTCATTACTTGCATCAAATTATCCACTGTAGCAACAGTTCCAGCTTTCTGTTACAATATTTGCTTGAGATCTACTATCTAACTCTTTCTCTACTTAATTTGCTTCTATGTTAGCTATCTCTCTATTCATCTATGTCAATTTTCTAGCCCTTACAAATGAGGAAAAGTGCCATATTTATATAGAATCCCCAAAACATGTTGGCCAAGCCAGGTTTTACAAAAATATTTGGCCACAAACAAGTTGGCAAAGAGAAATTGAAAATAAAATAAAATATGCATTAAATGCATGAACTTCATCTAGGTCGACCTGAGATCTTCAACGTAGCTCGGACCAATGCAAGCAAAATAATAGGGAAGCACAAATCTTGATGTAGCCTAACATTAATTAACTTCCCTCTTTATCTTTATTTCGATCAATCATCTCATGCAACTTCAAAAGGACCCTGTCAGGGTCAGCCGTGGGTGGCAAAGGAAAAATCTTAAGTCTGCTCTCAATTGAAGCAATGTTTTCCTTGGATTGCTCTACTGATTTATCCCAATCTACCTTGTACGTTAGATATTTATCAATCACTACAATGTAAGTGGCCACATCATCTAATTGGTGTTCACTGATAGAATCACCACTGACTGGAGCATAAACATCTTGCCACCATCCCCTGAACTACTCTAAACTCAAATACTTAGGTGCAATCTTCCTTCTCCCCATCATTATCTCAAAGAAATCAATGAATCCATTATAGACACTAGTTAGGGTATCATCAATTTGCCTCCTCTACCTATAGATCTTCTTTAGAACCTTTTTCAAAATTTTCATAGCTTCAAACCATTCCCAAGGTTCAACAGCTCTAGAGGAAGAGAGAATTCCATCACTTATAATCTTATCCTTGGTATACTCCATGATGGTTTTAGTTTTCTGCAACAAGAGGTCTGTATCTTCCTTATCTTGAGCTAATACCTCCTTCCACCGATCAATTTCCCTCATAGCATCCTTCCCAGATGATAGAATGTCCTTGATAGCATCATTTTCTTTGGTTCCCATCCCTTGCAGCCAATTTGCAGTGGCAAGAGTGGAAGTATTCATTCTTTCAAGCTCAGTGATGGTCTCCTGGGGTAAGGGATTTGCAGCAGAGGATGAGGGGTTAATGGATTGCAAGGGTTTCATCAAATATTCTAAGCATTTCCTGAGTTTCTCATTCTCTTTCTTTAGCTCATGTTTAGTTTGAACTTCCTTCCTCAATCTCCCTAGGATGATTGTGCTAGAACTCTGGTAATCTTCAATGTCTTGCTCGATAGAAGTGGGTCCTAGATTGATAGTCTGCAGGTTGTAATCTTTTGCAGTTACATTGTGTCTATTCCTGTTTGGGGTAGGAGTTGCAATGTGGACCACCCTATTACTTGCCTCATCTCTTTCAATCCTGGAAATGACCCTAGCCTTCTTTTTTCCTTTATATTTCCCAGTCTTTGCCAACAACTCATCCCAATTAGGTGGAGTATCTTTCACAACAACCTGCTTTCTCTTTATTTCCTTGTCCAACCAATCTGGAATAGTGGACTCCAACTGCACTTCAATCCGTCCTATTTCCCCCTACTAGTCTCTGGGAACTTCCTCATTAAAACCCTACTTCAAATGTGGAGGATCCCTCCATGTCACCCTTAGCTTTCCCAGCTACTACCTTGCTAGATTCAGCCTGCACTTAACAAAGGAAACATAATAAAGATCACACCAAAAAAGGTTAATCAATCAAAATCATCATTAAACCTTATTAAAACTCAAATACAATGATCTTGTTAAACTTCGAGCTTTAGGACCATCTGCGAAATCCAAGCCAGGGAGGAATTTCAGAGAATTCTAGGCCAGACAGATTCCAATAGAATAAACATGAAAACACCCATTGGAAATTCAATCCGATCATTATTAATCAATAAACAGTATGTGAGATCTCAGAATAGCATAAATTAATCATAAAATGCACCATCATTTATTAACAAATCAAGTTATTCCATATTTCCTCATATTTCAACAGATTCTGGGAAAATCTGTGTAGAATGGATTTTCATGAAGGAGGAGGCATTACGTGAACTTCGTAAAATCAAAGGAGCACAAGATTTCAGGAAAATCTGGGTGAGAAGGAAATCCATGAAGAAGGATGAAATTTTGAAAACATGTGGATTTTGGGAAAACGAAGGAGATCAGGAAAATCTGCCAAAGTTGAAAAATCCTTGAAATGGGTCTAAAACCCAGATTTTGGCATTTAATCATGATTTCACCCAGATCAATGGATTGATCATGAATTTCAAGAATCTAGGCCTGAGACAAGTTTGAAATGGGCCTTCTATAGATTTTCTTAGAATTCTAGGCCAATTCAAAAGCAGACTAAAGTTAAATGGTGATGCCCTAAGTCAAATTCTACAAATCCGCCATTAATGCACTGGTAAGCTCAAGATTTAATCATTTCAACTGCTAATTCTTTACTAGGGGAGGAATCATGGCTCACAAACAAGTTATCTCCTAATGCGAATGAAAGGGTGAACTCAAAACTTGCTTGGGAAACCCAAAATTAAACAATATCATGCAACCGGTAGCATCATACTCTCAAATCATGCAGAAATTCAAACCCTGAATAAACCCAAAACACCAAAGCAATTCTAACTTTCATCAATCAAAAGTAGGGCAATCATATACATACCATTGATGAAGCATAAATCGATCTTAGAAATAACAAACATGAATTTAATGGTGCTCCGCAAAGAACATCAATAAAATGTATAGGAAATCACCACCAAAACTAACAATCTACAAACTCAATGCTTCAAATCAAATCGAATACTTCCAAGAATGCACTCCTTAACTTAATTGATGACAAACATCAAAGCATAATGGGACATAATACCTCAAAGATCAGTTAAATGCATCCCTCGCCAATCGTACAAATGACATTAATGTCGCTAACAAGACAACCAGGAAAATCCAGGAACCCGATGACATGATGAAATTTAGAAAAATCCAGCCCATGCGGAATTTCGTGAAGACCAAAAATCTCCGAACCATAGCATTCAGCCGAAATCTTAGTAGGATCCGGGAAAATCCGGTCTAGGTGGAAAATCCCGAATCGAGGTAAAAACTCAAAATTCACCCAGAACTTAAGGTTTTCAATGAATAACTTAGGGGAATCACTTAGGCAATCAAAATAAACATTTAAGCACATGCCAAAGCAAGATAAACCCTCAAAATGGAAGGGCCAAGACACCAAAAACCAAAGCGAAAGAGGGTCCCTGCTTTCTGTGGGCGTGTGTGGGAAAACTACGTGCAACAAAACCCTTTGCTCAATGGGGTTTGGATTTTTTGGAATGATAAATCATATTTCCAGTGCTGAACATAAGTGGATCCTTATGGAAACTAACTACTTCACAAGGTGGATTGAAGTTGTCACCAAGAAAAATGCTACAGAAGGCGAGATCCTCAATTTCCTTGAAGAGTTGGTAACCAGATTTGGTTTGCAAAAAACCATCATATCTGACAATGCTCAGGATTATGTAGGATTGAGGATGTAAAATTTTACTATCAAACATAGGGTTTACCTTAAAACATCATCAAATTACAACCCATAAGGAAATGGGTTAGAGGAGTCGACCAACAAAAACCTAATTAGGTTAATCAAGTGCATCGAGTCAGAGTGACAAAGGGATTGACACAAATGTCTATGAGCTACTTTATGGGCAGATCAGATTACACCCAAGTAGATCTTGAAGGCCTCTCCTTATGAACTAGTATATTGAAAAGAGTTAGTTTTACATGTTTCCATAGACATCCCTGCCTTGCAACTAGTAAAATCCCTGGAGATTGAAGAAAGTAGTGGGATGGAAGTAAGGTTGGTGGAACTCCTCAAACTTGAGGAAGATAGAGCAAAGGCTTATGGAGCCATGATTGACCACCAATAGACAATAAAATGATGGTTTGATAAAAATACCTCCAACCCAGATTTCAAGGAAGGAAGCCTGGTACTAAAGTACGACGAGCGCACTCCAAAAATAGGACAACATACAAAGTTTGAAGTGCTATGGAGGGGACCCTTCTAAATTAATGGTTGCAAGGAAAATAATGAATATGAGCTTGAAGATATGGAAGGAAACACCCTAGATATATAGGTGAATGGTATTTATCTAAAATTGTTCCATTAAAATATTTAGTTCTTTTAAAATTTTCACACTTATGTACCATATGTAGTTTTTTTGTAAATATGTTTTAGTTTTGAGAATAAGCTATGAGAATAACATAGAGGAAGTATAAAAGTATTATATTATATATTCATTGAAAAAATTACAATGTAATACAAGCCTGAGGCTTAAATTTAAACATGAAGCTCTCTCGAGCAAACCCAAAAGGAGTCACAAAGAACAAGAAACAAAAAGCAGGAAACGTGCAAAAACTAGTACAAAGCTAGGCCTCTAGCCATTGATTAAGCAGTCAAAGTGGCTTGTCATTGGGTTCTTCTTCTTCTTCTTTTTCATGTTAAAAAAGGGGGGTGAACAAACAACACATGTGGGCTCGATGAAATATGGACCTCAGTTCTCATTGTCATGGCTATACACCTGAAACTTGAAGTGTTTCCTCTAGTCAAGACTAGAAACGTGTTCCATGCCATACTACCTTAGTAGGAAGGTGGTTGTTGGTGGAGATGATGAGTGATTCCCTTCAAGGTCCTTGGTGTGGAAGTTAGTGAGGAAAGGAAACCAGGCTACGTTTATCCCATAATCAATGTGCCTGCTGATATCCATGGCACTCAGAATTTTGACACAAGGGATAGCCACTTGCACGATTTGATTGAGTCCTTCTAACAATATGGAGTCAAACATTCTGGTGACACAATTCAATTATCATAGGCTTGGAAATGTTTAGGTTGAGAAGGGAGGTGACAAAGTAGGAAACAATGTTGCAGTTTCTTCTCAACTGGTTCTCATCTTCAATATATTCCTAGCTAACTACCCACTGAAACACAACGAGAACAAGGTGGTCACACTTCTTCACCAGATACTTAATTTTTGGTGACCTCCCCCATAAAGGTGTATTGTAGCCTCCATGGTAGAAGTCAAATGGGAGTGCTTAGGCCAATTTACATTATGATAAAGCAACAAAGAGTAGTGGAATGTGAGATAGTCAAAGAAGCTTGCTAAACTTAAAAAGCTATTTTTTGAATGAATATTGCAAAAGGGTGGCATAGCTATATATAGAAAAGATGTGCCAGAAAACCCAACCAATGGGAAGTCCTTTTTTTACTAGTTGATGATGAAGAAATGCCAAAAGAGCTAGAGGGTAGGAGATGAATCATACAGAAAATATGACAAGAGGTCTTAAGAAATAAATTTGGGCATTGAAAGTAAATGCTGCATACATTGATCATCAACATGTGTCCTTTGCCATCATCAACACCAACTAGCTTGCTTACTTGAAAATATGGATTAACGTGTTAAGTTTTGACAAATTAAATAGGCATGTCTTTTCAAAAGTATCTTGCATTACTTAAGCATGTTTCTCACAGATAAAAGCATGCTTTCCAAAGCAATAGCTTATTTGTGAAAGAGGCAACATGGATAATGTACTAATTCCATCATCGTGACATTTTTGGCATTACTGAGGGATACATATCCAAAATCCATATGTATTGCCTCGGTGGTAGCATTTAATAGACTAGCAATCACAACATAACCTTAACGGCATGTACGTACAAAGGAATTAACTACACCCAAAAGCAATTTTTTCTAAGTAATGAAAAAGAAAGTGGCCATTTCAATGAAGAAACTCTCTACAAATTCTCAACATAGCCATGGCAGAAGCATAAATATCTGGTAGAAAGGTTGGAACCTCATCTAAAAGGTCAGGTTACACCGATATCTTTGGGATTAATTCATTCACCAATTCCCTAACACTCGAGGAATGTCAGTTTGATTATTGAAAATTGGTTTAACTAGATAAACGTTTCAGGAGAGAGGCGGTGCAAGATTTCATTGATAATTTTTTTAACCCAAATTTGGAAACTAACCCTAAAAGACTTAGGGAGGGGGCATTCTAAAGAATGATGTAGCATTGGTTGTCTAAAATTTTCACATCTCAGCTCTATAATTGTGTTTTTCCATAGTTCATGTTGCCCACCATACACCCATGCCCGGAGTTGATAGACACATGTTCCAAAAGATTCAATAGAGAGATGAGAGTTGTTGCTGGCAGCAAGATCAAGGTTACAATTTCTACAGTGGCCATATGAGATATGTTGTGTATCCCTACAACTTGGGGCATTGAATGCTTTGATGAGGAAGAAATGGAAAATTTCTAGGAAGCCATAACTAAGAAGGAAAGCTTCTATGAGGATGAAACAAAGGAAAAAACAGAGAGAGATCACTTTTCTTTTCCTCTTGCACAAAGAAAATTCCAGAAAGACTCATAGTCTATCTTCTCAATGTTGGCCTAGATTTATGGCCTTGATGATGATGAAGATTTCCATCCCTTTTAAATGGGCTTAGCTTTTATGCTTAAAAAGGAGAAGAGTTAGAATTATTATGATTTTGCTGATGCAGTAGCTGGAGGGATGCTAGAACAATTGAAGACCTATGATATTGAGTATAAATTTAGATATTCCTCTTTCTTGTTTCACATTATTTTGCATCAAAATTCAGAGTTTCTGGAGAGAAGTTTTCTAGTGTCTAGGTTCAATGTAAAAGGTTCCTATAAGCTAATTTTTGTATGAACTCATGTGCTTTCAAGAACATGGGATTATTACTAGTTTGTAGATTATTTTATGAGGCTAGTACTTCAAGACTTCTTGCCACACTCTATAGGCCACTTCTCTCCTAAGATCTTGCAATGGATGAAGGTTTCTTCGACCCTAGTGGATTATTTCCTGGTTGAGGATTTCACTTTTATCAGATTCCATGGTTTCATTAGGGATCCTTTTAGACTCGCCATATTTGTAACAGATAGAGTTTTTGCATTGGAGGCATATCATTAGGCAACCCTTGTCGACAACGCCTATGGTGTTGAAAGGCATAAGACAAGGATTTCCCCAATCCCCTTTAGCATTTCCAATAGTCAAGTAATACTAACAAGGCATAAGGCAGAGCGTGAGCAAACAAACCAACTGGAGATCCTAGGCTTGGTTCTTATATGTGACACATGGGACTACAATCCATCAAAGCACCTTAGTTTGAAACATGAGAGACAGGAGTATTTTGAGTCAAGGAAAAATCCAACTTAGGAAGGACCAAAAGTATACATTAACTTGGCCTACATACCATTCAAATGACCAACGTGGATGAACTTCTATGTAGTTGAGGTAGAATATAAGAAGAACCTCCCAATGGGTAAATCCAGTGGCACACAATTGAAATGCAAGGGGTGGTTGGAAAGGAAGAAAGCATATTTCTAGAGGTTCTGACAAGATATGGGATGTCTTAATGCCCTATTCAGAGATTTGTGATTGCATAATGAAAGGTTCAAAGAGGTTTACAACCAAGAGGCTGATACCGACAATAGCAATCCAAAGAAAAGTATGAGGTTGAAAAGGAGGAGCTTTCACATCGTGCTTCCCACCCTTAGGAATCTGATAGGAGAAGATGGTCATGTGGCTGAAGGACTCACAAGTCACATCCTTTGTTAGTGTGTAAAGCAAAGGGAAAAGAACCCGATGGTCCCTAAGAATGTATGCCATGGTTATTGAAGGCCAACTTTTGGTGTGATCGAGTGCCAAAGGATTGGAATGTACTATTTCTAGTCGTGCAAAGAGAAGATGAGTCCAGGACCTAGGTGCACTCAGTGCATCAGTCAGAGGAGAAGAAGAAGTGGAGTCTTCTCTACAAGGTGTTTCAACCACCATAGCCTAAGTAAGTTTTACTCCCTCTTTTCTTTCTACCTTTGCATCTCTAGTTAATCCTTTGTCCCCATCTGTGGAGAAGATTCCTCCATCCACAAACCCTAATATTTTGGTCCTTAATGAACCCCCAACCATTTTCAATAATGAACCTTGTGAAGTAACCCCACACGCTGAATGAGCAACATCTTCTTCGGTCATTATTAATTATTTGATCACCCTATCAAGGGCTCCCATTGAAAGAGCTAAAACATCCATGTTGCCCATCACTATAGGTCCATCCACTTTTGGGTAAGCATCTGTCCTTCCACCTGTGTCTCTTTTCACCTCAACTATTTTTCCTCTTGCCCAATCTCAATTCGATATCTCATCATTTTCCATGATAACACTCCCATTTCCCTCTTTTCATGATCATACATTTGAGGTTTCTCCTTCCATCACCCTTTTGGTCTCCCTCTAGGTGCTTCCATTGTAGCACAAAGCATTAACACCCCACAAAGTCTTTAAGAGAATTTTGATGCAACCAAGCAGGCTCGACATGCCAGAAAGCATAAATGATAGTTAAATAATGTTGCGTTGCTGGCTACCAAGAAGATTAAAGCTTGCTTCAATGAAGAGTGAAATTCTCTACTAATCACTACCATGAATCCGCTCATGTCCAAGCCCAAGGGACAAATGCAGATGGAGGATTACGAAATCAGATCCATGGGTCTGGATTTAAATGAAACTTTCGTGTGTGAAAAATTGGTCCTAGCTAAGGTCACTTAGAAGGTGGTATATGTGGATTGTGAAAGCCTAGACAAGAAATTGAAGAAGAATGAGGTGAAGTTGATAAATGTAAGGAAAAAAATGAGCAAGCTACAGGCATAAATCAAGGCCAGAGATGTCGAGATGGATCACATAAGACATACAAAATTAGCAAGGAGAGGCAACCAAGTTGCTCGAAGAGGCCCAAGGTGAATAGGTTTAGCTGTATGTTGAAATTGAAAAGTTAAGAGTCAAGATTGCTACTGAGCGCTAGACAAACACTGAGTACCAATGTACTCAGGAAAACATACAGAGAGAGTTGGATGATGTTTGATATCAAGATTTTGAAAATCTATAAAAAGCTAAGGAAGAAGCAAAAAGGTCAAGGCAAGAGAAACAAGAGATAATGTACCCTCTATAGGCTCGCAACCAAGAGGTTGGAAAGTTGAGCTCCAAACTGACAAACACCCTCTAAGAGAAGAATTTGATGGAGGAAAAGATAAGAGAAAGAGAAGCTCGATTCCACTATGGGTTAACTACTACACAGGGGTCTGGAACCCTCCTATTATTGAAGAGTTTGATATCTACACACTAGGAGAGGATCATAGTTGTGGTCACCATTCTTAGGCCAGCCCTATAGTTCTTAAGGGATGCTTGAGAATTAAACGGAAAGGTTGGCCTTGTGGCTGACCAAATCTTACAGATATATGCTCCCCAAGTAGCAAAATTACAAACCATGGTTTCTTGATTGTGTGTCACCACTCATGAGGCCCTAAGAAGTGCAGAGATTCTGAATTGAAGGGTCACCTCAAGCAAAGAAAGCAAATTTTTCAACTACCAAAAAGTCACAACAAAGATTAAGGAACTCGAGGTGATGTTGAACAAAAAGGTTGATGAAATCTAGAAGGATTTTAGTATTCTGCATAGCTATGGTTTGCCTCCACTTTTCTCACCAGATGGAGATGTGCCATCAGTTGAGCAGATCATAGATGCAATCAGACATAAGGCCTAGACTTCTATAGAACTCCTAGATTTAGGCACAACACCCACTATTGATGACATCTAGCATGAGATATTTCCCCTTTCCCACCTCTATTACCACCTTGGAGCTATTTCAACAAGATGGGGAGACATTTATTTTATAGAAGTCTTTGAACTAGATCAGGTGTACATGGTATTTTGCACTCTCATCTAGTCAATTGATTTGGATTGTGAGCTGTAGCAATCTACTTTCCTCAAACTCTAGGAATTTTTAGAGCTCTAGGTTCATGCCTACACAAGTGAAGGCCCCTTGTGAGTCCCAAGAACTATGAATACATTTTACCTTAATCTTTTTTGATTTTCGGCTTTTATACCTTTTTGGCTTCAGATGAATTCGTGCTTAAAGAAAAGTCATTTTGAAAGGCACAAAATGTGCCATGTGGTGGGTGTGTGGGTTTTGTTTATCATCTTCCTTTTGGGAGAGAGCCAGGGCACATGTCAGCTCAGCGAAGATTTTCTCAAAAGCAATTTTCATAAATCCGAGAATCCTTGCCTGCTTAATACATCATCCCTTCACTCTAAGAAGTTTTTACTTTTAGGGAGAAATCTCTTTTGGAATTTTTTGGAGCATGTTGGGTCTTTCTTTTTTTCGAGATGGAAACTTTGAGTCAGTGCCATCGAGAAATGTGATTGGTCAACCATATTTTTGCTAGGCTATTTTCTAGGATCTGATTATTTTTAGATAGTAATCTTTGCTAAACATCTAAATTGACATAAATGAAGTAGTTGAGAATTAATGAGCAAAGATTGGCATGGCCTAACAAGAGATCTAAGATCAGATCATGAGCTATCAAATTCTGGTATCTAGCAGTATTTAATTCTAGGGCATTGGTGGAAGTTCTCCCTTTTTAGCTATAAATAGGAAGTAGTAGGAGAAGAAAAAAATATTTTCCCTTATGGAAAAATAAGTTATTTTAAGTTAGTTATAGAGATATTTTTAGAAGAAAAAATCTTGCAGAACACTACTTCTCTCTGGCATCTTATATTGTTTTTATTCAAACTATTATCGGATTGGAATCCAACCTTTGTTTTAAGTTCATTTGATATTTAAGTACGAAATTGTTTAGAAGAAATCCTTGAAACTATGCATGTTATGGCCTTTATCAAGTTCCTTCTTTATGTTTTCGTTTAGAATAAAGCACTATGTTAAGCTTGATTCAAATTGTTTGAGTAGTTGATTTCCATGTTGTAGGCTTATATGATATATTAATAACTTATGAGAATTGGATTATGTCTATTGAACTTTTCCAACTTCTTTACGAGTTATTGTTTCTTCATATTATGTTGTAAAAAGAGGAAGGGTTTATGCAATTTTATGAATTTTTTTTTGTTAACTTTTAGAACTTTTATGCTTGATCAAACCTTAATGAACATTACCTAGAGGGAGATTTGAAAGACTGCACTATGCTTGTATTTAACCTTTGTTGCTTGTTCTCTTCCCAATAATGAAGGGTTGTGGCATTTTGTGTCTAATATATCATTCATAGAAACATAATTGGATTTAAAATGTTGTAAAACCTTTGGCGCATTGGCATTTTTATGTTTTATGTTTACATTTATTTCTACCTTTTTCTCCAAACTTATAGAAGAGTTGGATTTCTATAAAAATCCCAGAGGTGTTCAATGAGGTGCAAATTGGTCCCCCACTTGCTGAATTTCCCATAAGGCTTTTGGAGAGGCACAAGCTTTGATGATACCTTGGATGTTGTTAGCTTGGAGTACAAATCTGTAACTAACATGAAGTGGCCATGAAGAATGAAGATCTTGATCCTTGAATAAGATGTGAAACAATGCTTGCAAGTAGATCTTCAATGCTAAATCGATTATCTTAGCTCAGCAAAATGCATGAATGCATTATACGTTAGACATGATATGATCTTGGATTGCTGCAATAAACTCTTGATAATTTTTGTTGAAATTCTCTTGTAAACTCTTGTGAACTCAAACTTGCTATAAGGCATGAATGCTTAGAAGTCTAGGATATCTTGTAAACTTTCTAGGATGAAACTAGGTGAATTGAACCCTTATTTATAGTAAATCTAAAGATTAACCCCAAAATTCAAATAATTAAAGTCGACACCAAATTTGGAAATGAAAATTATTAAAATACTGCAAGAATTAAATTCAAAAAGGGGGTCCTTATTAAGGGAGAACCTATTTGCCACCTAGGGTGAATGTGCCTTGGCACAAGTTCCTAGGACCTTACCTTTGGGGGGTGAAATAACATCAGAAACCCATGTCAAATATCTAAAGAAAGGGGGTCCTATTGAGGGAGGACCCATTCGCCACTAAAGGTGAATGGGTCCTAGCACTAATTTCAAGGACCTTAAATTTTCCAAATTAAATACTTTACAATTTGAATTTTGGGTGTCGGGATAGATCCTTTGGAAGCTGTCATAAATAAGGTTTAAATTTGAATTAAAGGGGCCAATTAACTCTAATTAACCATAATTAATTAATGAGACTCTAGGTAAGGGTGAAAGTGTGATACAAAACTTTACAATACCTTAAATAGGGCACAATTTAGGTACATTGTATTTGAAAAAGGGGCCCATTAGGCTCCATTAATTAAAGAAACCCTAGAAAAGTGTGAAAATGTGTTACAACACTTTAGAACACTTTAACTAGGTACAATTTAAGTACATTTAGTTTAAAAAGAGGTCCTAGATTAATGCAAATGTGTACAACACATTACAACATTAACCCAATACATAATCAAGTCAATTATTAGGTTAATTATATGTCAATTATTCCCAAATTAAGGAAAATGGATACTTATCTATTACTACAATAGGGAAAGGAAACATCAAAATTCTAACTAAGAAGGGGGGGGAAATGTTTATCTCTGATGTATATTTTTTTCTTGGATTGAAACATAATTTTATGACCATTTGGAAACTCATTCAAAATGGGTATAGATTATTTTAAAAAAATAGAGAATGCACAATATTAGATAAATATCCAACTAATCAACTTATTACAAAAGTGAAAATGAAAAACAATAGAGTGTTTCCCCTAAAGATACAAACAAATTTGAAGAAAGAATTTTCTCAAGCCTATCCACTTGTGGATGAAGGAGAAGTTTCAGCAATTACACAATCTTTCAAGCATAAATTAAAGATGAAAACTACTTATGGAATCTATGATTTTGGAACCTAAACTTTGGAGGTCTAAAAATACTTCATATGAAAGGCATGGTAAATGGTCTACCACTCATAGAGAAACTAACAAGATTATGTAAAGGATGAATTTTTCGTAAGCAAATAGAGAATCATTTCTAATTCAGATTTACGTGGTCCAATCGAAATGCACTCAATTAGTGGAGGACATCATTTCATAAAATTCATTGATGATTACATAAGAAAAATATGGGTCTATTTTCTATGGCATAAGGATGAAGCATTTGAGTTCTTTCACCAATTCAAGGTCCTTGTTGAGAAGTAAAGTAGGCACTAAATCAAAGCATTAAGAACATATAGAGGTGGTGAGTATATCTCAAATGAATTCCTAAGATTTTGTAAAGATCATGGTATTCACAAGCAATCCACTACTAGGTACACAACTCAAAAAATGGTGTAGATCTGAAAGAAAAAATAGAACAATCATAGAAATGGCTAGGAGCATGTTAAAAGAAAAATATTTTTTAAATGAATATTGGGTTAAAGCCGTAACATTTTAAATCTAAAGGTTTTGCTTTATTTTTTTGGGATTTTCACTTCTTGTGAACCCCTCATTAGCCTTGATGGCTATTTTGTAATGGGTACTAGCCATCCTAGTTTTCATCTAATCAAAAAATTTCTAATCTATATAATAAATAAATGTCCAACCAAAGGTTTAAAGAATATGATTTTGCAAAAAGCATGGAGTGGAAGAAAACTTAATGTTGCTCATATGAGAGCATTTGGATGTGTGGCATATGGAAATGTCCTAGATGAATTGATAAAGAAATTGGACAACAAAAGATAAAAATACATATTTGTGGGATATAGTGATGAATCAAAGGAACACAAGTTGCACAATCCAATAACAATAATATTTATAATCAGTAGAGATGTGCAATTCATAGAAGAGGAAGCCTAGGATGAAAACTTAGAGAAAATAGTGAATGTTTGTATCAAGCTACACAATATTGGGAGGCCTATGAGGATTGGGATAGAATACCAATTGATAGAATAATCCTTCTTAGGGATGATTTAATCATGTTTCCTGAGATTGTTTCAATGATTAAAGAGGTGAGATCAAATAGTATTGAGGCTTCAAAGGAGAGCCCTCCAAAAGTTATGTTGGGAGATAAGGACCAGACAAACATCCAACTAGAAAAATAACTTATTTGGATTTTCCAAAGGTACTAGATTGTGGCAAGGAGAATTACCAGATAACATCATGCTAGAATTACCAAATTTTTAGGCATTAGAAAATGGTAATAGGAATACATAATCTGATAACTTATGATCTCAACTCTAGAGGAAGAGGAATCTGTGACTCAAGATTCTTCCTCAGTAGTCCTAGACACGTTGGATGGAGACTTGGTTAAGCATTTTGGAGGAATGACCTCCCAAAATTCCTTTATTAAGGTTAAAGAACCAACTAATCCTTCAATTCCTCATAAAGATATGGAAATAGATCTTCCTATTAAAAACCACAACTAGGATATTATAGAATATATTCCCTTGGGCTCTCAAGTTCCCTCCTCAAGGTCTTTGTCAAAAATGGTAGAACTGATCTTAGTAGAAGTAGGAGGAAAAACCATTGACAAAAAAATGAGGAGGATTTGAATGATTTTGATTACTCTCGGTCACTTTCTATATCTTAGAAAAAAATTTATGTGTCTACATTGTCTCCTAAAATAAATACAAAGAAAGGAAAAAAGTATAAGAAAATACAAGAAGAGATCACAGTAGGTTTACAAACTACCCTGGAACAGAATATGAATGTGAGACTGAGGAGGTCCTATCGCTCTCCTTTAGACCAATTAAGGTCCTTTCATGGAATGTTAGGGGCTGAAAATCCCCTAACAAAATGCACTTGATCAAGATCTAGGTTGATTCAAGCGATGTTGATATTTATTACTACAAGAAACTTAATTTCTAGATGAACAAAACAAAGAAATACTAAAGAAATGATCCAAATTGGAAGTGATTTATACTCTTGCGATAGGGACATTAGGAGGATTGGTAGTTTTAAGTGACCCACACAAGGTCAAGACAAAATTGATTGCAACCCAACAATGGTGAATGCTTGTTAAGGTTACTTATTTTCAACACACATTTTGGATCTTCAATGTTTATGGTCCAACATCAACTGCCGACAAGAAATAGGTATGGGACTCTTTTCCAGCAACTCTCTTTTTGTTAAGAGAGGAGTTGGTTATCTTAGGAGGGGATTTTAATGCTACTACCTCCTCAAAAAATAAAAAATGGAGGTATCATTCCCCCTCCAAAAGCAATAGAGGACTTTGTTGAATATCCAAGATATCGAGAGGGGGGTGAATCAATATCTTCTTAAACATTTTGAACAAATACCATCCAATTACTTTGATAGATGTAACAATAAAGATAAATAAGAGCATTAAAAGAACATGAAATAACATAACATATGAGCACCAGGATTTTTACATGGAAAACCTAAAATGGGAAAAACCACGGTGAGTGTTAGCTCACAATATATAGTATAACTGGTTATAAGATATTACAAAATCGGGTGGCTCACTGCCAGTCCTGACTCACTGCCTACAGAATTAGAATGAAAAAATGGCTTTCAAATAGAAAATGAATTGATAATGTACACCTCACAAGTGCCGATTCAATTCCTATGAAGCTTAGTAAACTGACTTGGCACACTTCATCATATTCGCACTTCTTCACATTTGCATTCACATCAACTTCTTCATGTTCTCAAATCTTCAAAAACTATCAGGATATATACCTAATCCATCTACAAGCATCAATTAGGTCAGTCTAATAGATGCAACTCTTATTCATCAAAAATACCAACTATCAGCTTCAAGCTTTCACAAAATCTTTTCAAAAATAATTCAAATTCTCAACACGCTACATCATGTTGGAATGGACCTAAGGTAGGTCACATGTATATATTTAAAAAAAAAATTAATTCACCATTACATCATATATCTATTAGGTCGGCCAAAGGTAGACCTAATAGCAAAAATACAACAGAATAATGTCGCTACACCATACGAGCATGTGAATGCATGAAATTTTTAATGTATGTGCTCCAAAAATCCATACATCAACTCCCAAAACTACAAGCTACAATAATCAATAGAAAAAGATTGTAGACCAAAATACCAAAGGATGACAACTACATACCAGTTCAAATACCGATCTAGAATATCAGATCAAATTCAGTCTTAATTTTGCAGTTGCAACTCATATAACATGGTGACATCAACGACAACACAAAACAAAAAAATTAGATGTTCTTATTCATTCAACCAACAATCTCCCCCTTTGTCATTGATGGCAACATGTGCCAAAAATTTACAAGACCACTTATGTACAACAATTCTCCCCCTATCACCAATATTTTCTTTCTCTATCACTCTTCCACTTATGTACAACACTTCTCCCCCTATCACTAGTATTTTATTTCTCTATCACTCTTCACTCCCTCTTTTACATCAAGGAAAAAGGGCAGCACAACAAAAAATATGAAAACAGGAAAAAAAATTAACCTGAGGATGGCAAGCCTTGAAGCTCCTTAAGAATACCTTTCCATGTAGATTTAACATTCTCCCAACTTTTCTTTACCAAAATTATCAACATCCTATTTAGGGATTCCAAATCTATTAGACTTTTTCCTGCTTCATCTAGAGTACCAAAAGTCAGATTTATCTTTCCAAGTTTCTCTGTACATTCCAAAGCATTGGCAACTAGGGTGTATTGCATTCTCACAAGATCATCTAACTGGCCAATTTTTTTGATGATTTCTTCCTTTTTCTTTTGTAAAATAAAGAATTTATCTCTATGAGCTGAGATAGTATTCTAGGTTGATATGTCTCTATACTTTGATGTGTTGTAGGTACCAAAGATAGTAGTCAACTAGAACTCAATGGAGTCCATAAATTTTATAATACTCTATGTGGCATCAAGCCACTTCAAACAAAAATCAAAGACATCATTAGCTTCAATCTCATAGATTTGCATAGATTATAGATTTTTCTCAACATTAGTGTGTGCCAAAGCACACTTGTCATGCAACACCAACAACCTTTTCTCTACCAACTTCTCCTCAACCTCTTGCTTATTCTTCTCAGCAATACCAGAGTCATAATCCTTAAAGGAGTCTAATAACAATCTCATATTTTCTACAAGAGTGAGAGATGTATCAATTGACATACTGGGTGTTGTCTTCTACAATTCCTTAAGAGCATCTTCAATCATTTATGTTCCTTTTTGGTGTGTCTCTAGAATCTCCCTTATACTAGATGCATGCATTGCATCTCCTAGCACCATTTTGTGAATAGGAGATATTTCATCTAGGTCCACATAGCATTGAATCATAGGAAGTTGTAAAAGCTCTAGATGAATCACCAGCTGGAATCTAATTTGCTTGGATAACAATCCCTTCAACACATCATCATCATCGCAGGATTCTCTGGGAAATCTCTGAGATTCTACAACCTACTTTAAATTTTCTTCATTCTTCCCAGTAGATTTCTCATTTTACTCTTTCTTCATTATCTTTCTCTTCTTCCTTCTTTTCTTCTTCCACTTTCTCTTCTTCTTCATCTTCTTTCTCCTTTTCTTTTTCTTCTTTACCCTTTTCATCTTCATCCTTGTCTTCATCCCTGTTACCTTCTTTATAATTTCCTTCACTTTCACCTTCGTCTTTCTCTTCCTCAACATTATCAGTATTATCCTTTTCACCTTCAGTGTGCTCTAAAGGAGCATCATTATGCTTTTCAGGCTCAACTTCACCTTCATTCTCCTTCTCCATTTCTAGAGAATCATTTTCAACACCAATATCTACATCATTTATTTCTATAGAAATACCTGCATCACTTGTACCAGGAGGAATACCTTCCTCAACATTTTCAGCAAAAACTTTTTCACTTGACTTAAGCATGCCATATTTCTTAGCTGTATCCTTTATCACTTTTGCAGATTCCTTCTTTATCTTCTTTATTTTATTTTTATCCCTTGTCATCAAAATATTAACTCTTTTCTTCATCCAGAACATATCTACACATATCCTTTTCAGGGTTTCAAGATCATCTGGGGTCAAAGAAGACCCAATTTTATCAAATGCATCATTCCTAATTTTCTCTTCAAGCTCAACAACCTCTAATCTTATTTTCATCAGGGCTATCCACATTTTCTTAGGCACATCTTTCTTCACATCATCTCACTGAACATCCAATATGATAACATATTGAATGGTAGCTACAATTAATGTTTTCCTATCCTCCTTTCAAACTTGATCATAATATTTTGTTGTAGGCTTTAGCATGTTTTGAAAATGTAGCAAAGAATTGAGAGTTGCCTCTAATTTGAAATGAGATCCAAGACTTATTGGAATATCCTTCTATTCTCCCTAGTTTGGAGAGGATTCTTTAAACACCTTAATTTTCTTCAACTCCGGTTTGGTGTGCACATGGACACAAAACTCATGTTCTTCCTATTCCTCAAAAGATGACACAATATGCACTATTTTAGAACCAATACCAGCTTCCTTAGAAGCACCTTCACCAGAGGATAAACTTCCTTTTCTTTTCCTTACCAATTTTTCTTTAGGATCCTCTTCCTCTTCATCTTGATCATTTGTGACACTAAGGTTTTTCTCCATTATAGATTTTTCTTTATTTCCTCTTTTCCTAGGCACCACCAGAGGAGTTTATTTCCTTTTCCTAGATCTTGTAGTAGGTCTAGAAGAAGATGGGAATTTACCTTTATTATTAGTCCTGGGTTCAACTTTCATTGTAGGGGTTGCTGAGGGTTTAGAAGGAGCATTCTTGTCGGATATCCTTAGATCTAATGATTCTCCCTCCATCTACTCTCTCTTAGCCTTTCCTAGCACAATCTCCTCATCAATGAATCTAGCTTATCTAAGATTCTTTTCCACATTCTTCCTTGTTATTGGCTTCTTGTGCTCCATGTGGAACTCCATATTTTTTTTAGCATAAGTGCCAATTCTAGGTTCATTGGCATCCTTCAGACTTTTCAAAATATTTGTACATAAACCTCAACTTAATTTTTTGTAATTTCATAACCCAATGGTTGAATCCATATGGTTTGGGGTTCAACTACTTTAATCATGCATTCATTAGAGGATACATGAAATATGATATCATTTCTATATTTCTCAACAACTTTCCTCAGAATCCTCTCTCATTCATGTTGCTCTTAAATACAACAAAGAATGCTATTAGAGCATTATCTCTGTTCTTCAAATCACCCAGATTATGTATGTGATAAAAAATATAATGTGCTATAGGTCTGGATGAATCATAGAATACCATATCATCACTTCCAGGAAGTTTCTTCAGAAAATAGAATAATAGACACATAATCAAAGAACCAAATTTAAATGCATACTTTTTTTCTTTGGTCGAATTTAAATTCTCAAGAAACTGTTGTT
>VDFB02281492.1:725573342-725602392 GCA_007258455.2 Sequoia sempervirens
TGTCTTTTATAATAGGTTTGAAGTATTGGTTTCAACTATGCACATGATAGCCTTTGTGCAAAAGGATCCTATACTTGCATGATAACATTTATGTAGTTACTCCTAATAGCAATTTTTTTGTGTCTTCAACCTTTTCCTTTCAAACTCTGATGGTTGGTCCTCCTCCTTTCTGGGGTCGTTTATGGAATGGGAAGCTCCTACCTAAAATCAATATTTTCTTTTGGCTTCTTTTTCAAGACAAGATTCTTACTCTAAATAATCTTGTGAAAAGGGGAATGTCTCTACCAAATAGGTACTTCTTATATAAACAAGCGGCTAAGGATTGTCTTCACTTGGTGACTGGTTGTAGTTTTACTTGGGAAGTTTGGGCTCATATTTTTCAGTTGTAGGATATTGTGTAGGTGTTCTCGGCCTCCTTTGCTAACTTATGGTCTCAATGGGTGACTCCTTCTCTAAACCCATCCCTCTCTATGTTGTAGTCTCTTATCTTGTCACATGTGTGGGGTGTATGGAAGGAATAGAACAATCAAGTTTTCTGTCAGCTGAAACTGTCGCCTTCTAGGCTGGACTTTAAAATCTATGATGTTATCAGGGAAAATTTCTTGTCTAAGTTCTTAATGATCCCTTCTTTTAACCTAAAAGTGAATGCTTCTCCTTATGATCTGCTTGTGGGAAAAATATGGAATATTTCTTATGATCTTTCTAATCTGGTGAAGAAGATAAAAGAACCCAGGGAGGGGGTTTGGTGGAAGGCTCCTTCTTCTGTTTGGTTTAAAGTTAATTTTGATGGAACTTCTAAGGGAAATTTGGGTCTTGTTGGTTGTGGGGGAGTGGTTAGAGATGAGAATGATAGGTTTGTCTCTACAGTGGTGCTCCCTTTGGGAATTCAGACAAACCACTTTGTAGAGGAAACTATAGCCTATCATGGCCTCGTTTTGGCAAAGAATCTAGGGGTCTCCAAAATTTGGTTGGAAGGGGACTCACTTAATATAATTAAATGTCTCTTGAGGAAGTGTCTGCCATCATGGTCTATCGCTCATCTTATTAATGATTCACTCTCTATCATTAATACTTTTGACGAGATTAGAATAATGATATTGCTATCAGGATTCAACCGTGTAGTTTCGAGTCAAACTCATTGACCCATGTTTCATGAGTAGTGGTTCAACAAGAACCCATCTCTCATGATATCGAATGGTCCACTTAGCACTCATTGCATCTAGGTGATGCTCACAGAGGGGAAGCACTAGTCCGTCCCAGGAGGTCACCCATCCCAAGATTTTGCCCATTGCTGCCGCGAACTGAGTTTTCCAAGGTTAAGCCCGCTTGAGTTGTTACCCATTTGCAAAACCTTCAGCAAGTGTTGTGCCCAGGAACCGTCCATACTATTAGAGCCCTTTAGCCTATCAATTGATAAGTAGGAGGTATTTTTCCACAGGTCAAATTATGATATTGCTATCAGGATTCAACCGTGTAGTTTTGAGTCAAACTCATTGACCCATGTTTCATGAGTAGTGGTTCACAAGAACCCATCTCTCATGATATCGAATGGTCCACTCAACACTCATTTCATCTAGGTGATGCTCACAGAGGTGAAGATCGTCCGCCCCGGAGGTCACCCATCCCAAGACGCTCCAGCTCAAGCCGCTTAACCAGGGAGTTTTCCAAGGTTAAGCCCGCTGAAGTTGTTACCCCATTTGCAAACCTTCAAGTTGTGCCTTATGAACCATTCATATAGAGCCCTTTAGCTCATCATCAATTGATAGCAGGAGGTATTTTTCCACAACGGTCAAATTATGATATTGCTATCGGATTCAACTGTAGTTTCGAAGTCAAACTCATTGACCCATGTTTCATGAGTAGTGGTTCAACAAGAACCCATCTCTCATGATATCGAATGGTCCACTTAGCACTCATTGCATCTAGGTGATGCTCACAGAGGTGAAGCACTGGTCCGTCTGGGAGGTCACCTATCCCAATATTTCTAAGCTCAAGCTTTTCTTAACCATGGAGTTTTCTCCAAGGTTAAGCCCGCTTGAGTTGTTACCCCATTTGCAAAACCTTCAGCAAGTGTTGTGCCTTATGAACCATTCATAATAGAGCCCCTTTTAGCTCATCAATTGATAAGTAGGAGGTATTTTTCCACAGCGTGTCAAATTATGATATTGCTATCGAGGATTCAACCATGTAGTTTCGAGTCAAACTCATTGACCCATGTTTCATGAGTAGTGGTTCAACAAGAACCCATCTCTCATGATATCGAATGGTCCACTTAGCACTCATTGCATCTAGGTGATGCTCACAGAGGTGAAGCACTGGTCCGTCCCGGGAGGTCACCCATCCCAGTACTGCTCCATGCGTTTAGAGAATCTAACATGCTAGCTAATGGATTTACAAACTTGGGAGTGGTGGCTAAATATGATTGGGATGATTTTTAATCATTACCACTCAATCTTAAATATATTTCTAACGATGACCAGGTGGCATGTATTTAAGGTGGTCAATATGGGGGAAAGGTTCTTCATAATTTTTTTGAGATGGCATAGGCAAGTTGAACCTTGGCCCTACCCGTTTCATAATTACAACTTTGATGTTCATAAAATTATGTCCTAGTTGTGTAGGTAGGGAAGTACTTTGAATGAAATGCTCACATGTTTTGTGGGTATTATTTGCATGGTTTTTCGGACAGCAAGGCTTTTTTTTTTTAATAGAATTTATTGGTGTTGTTGGGATTCTTCTCTTTACATGTCGCCATGGGTTGAGCTCCCTACAGGGTTGAACCAAGCTCGAGTGAGGAAATCCAAAGCAATAAAATAGTGTGGGAGCATTTGGAAAAGGGTTGGGTAACCCAGTATATGCAAAGAATCCAAGGCCCTAATCCTGAAGCCATGGATTTTTTTTGTAAAAGGATGGAATGGTAGGAATCTATGGTATAAAGGGGTGGAATTCAAATTGATGAGGATTTCATTGCAAAATTCACTGGGCTTTCAGCATTTGGGAGGAAATTCTATTGAGATAGAGCTATTGCGAAGAAAGCCTTTGCTATTTTTTTCAAATTTGATGAGAAGAAGAAGCTCTAGGAGGTCAGGAGTGGTGGGTATGCCCGTAAGTCTCTTAAGCCATTATGGAGGGATCTTGTGCTAGCTATAATGCATTATTTCACACTAGAAGGTAGGTTCTTTGTGGTTTATAGTTATCACTTTATGTTGTTGAATCACTTATGTCATAAGGTGTTGGTCTCTTTTCCTTTTTATCTTTTACTGTTGATGGAAAATAGCATTGAGCACCACCATAAAAACCCTAAGAAGGTCATTCTACATGAAGGCCTTATGATTCTTTTGTTTGATCATATTAATCTCAAATCAATTCTTTTTTCTCCTAAAACCCAGGCAAAAAGGGGCTTAAGAATTTTGGTTATGAGACAGGGGATTTGGTTGGGGAATGGGAAGGGAGTTCTGAGGATGCAGACTTGGATTTTGATGAAATTTTTGTGGATGATGGTGTGTCTAAGGAAGGTTCTGAAGCATGGTCTAAGGGTTACAAAATGGACATTGAGTTGAGGGAAGCCATGGTGCAGCTAGGTAAGAAGAGTTCTAAAGGGAAATCTAAATGTCCCAAGAAAGACAAATCATCTGCCAAGAGAAAAGTGGAGTTGGTGAAAGATGTGGATACTCCTAGCTTGGGAGTGAAGCCTACTCTAAGTCCTGGGAAGGTTGGCATGGTGGATAATTCCCCTAGGTCTGGTGCTAAGGGTCCTAAAATATTGGGGGTTGAAGTTAATGCCCCTGTTGGAGATATCAGTCCTAGTGTGGATGAATTCTACCTAGGGCCATGCCTATGGAGGTTCAGGGGATTCAAAGTGTCCAGTGTACTAAGGACCTTGACCCTAACCTGGATCCCCATGTCTTTCATGCTAGCCCTTTGCAATAAAAAGAGAAGACTGTGAAGATGGAGTGGTTGGAAGCATTGGCTAACTTGGCATGATTGCCTAACAAGCATAGGATAAAGGTGGAGGTGGTCAAGGTCAAGGATTCCCCTATTGAGGAGGAAGAGGAGTAGAAAGAGGAGCGTAGGGAAGTCCCTGGTCACAACTTAGAGCCGAAGGAAGCGCCTCCTATCAATTGGGATGAGGTAAAAATGGGTTTATTTTGCAAGATGGCTAAGGATGGAATGTGGAATTTTCTTTCTTTTGTAAAATGGTTGTTCTCAGAGGTGAAGGAGCTCAATGTCCAAGTTAAGAACTGGTAGTATGTTTGTGTGGTAATGATCTAGTGCAATCAAAAGGAATGGGCTATAAAAGGTAACGTTAAATATATGAATGTAATGCTAGATAAATTAGTTGTTGATGTTGACTGCCTAGGAGTTACTCATGAGGAGAGGATTTTCTCTTTGGAAATGATGGTTAATAAAGTTTTAGAGGAAACATTTGTTAGTAGTGAGGATAGAATTGGTAAGCTGTCTGAGGATTTGAAAACCGTGATAAACATAAGTAATAATTCATTGAAGTCAACTGCTAAGGGTCTTGCAGTTTTAAACAAGAAATCCCTCAATTAGATTGGAAAACCCCTAGAGTTGGGGGAATTTAAGAAAGCATTTGAAGATGTGAACTACTTGAACCTAGTGGATAAAAATGTGGATCCTATTCCAACTATGGAAAAGGATGTGGATTTCGGACCTTGTTTGAGGACTAGGAGTAAGATGAAGAAGCGAGCAGTTGTATCGTTTGATGAGATCAAAGAGGTTATGGAAATGCATGAGGGGGTCATAGAGGAAAATATGGCCTCTTTCAATGTCTTGGAAAAGATGTTGTAGTTGTTGCTGACTCTTTTTCTTGATCAGTTGGGTTGCTGATGTTTTTTGTTGTTGGTGTGCTAACGGGTTTCTTTGGTTTTTTTTGTTGTCAGCATTTTGGTTTTTTGGGCTGTATATTTTAATTGCTTAGTCTTTCATGCAACTTGTCATCATTGTAAAGGGTTTCGGGGCCCCTTCAAAACTTGCTTTTCCTTATCAAAAATATTTATGTAGTTAACTAATTTTCATCAATATTAAAACTATCAATGCTCTTTGTGATTAGGTCATCTCTATCTGGTTATATATATTGTTGTTTCATGTTCCTAAAAGCCTTTCTTAGCCATTGTTTTAACTTGAATATTCATCTATTTTATGCATCTTACATTATAGTGTCTCACTGGACATCATGGATTTAGTGATCTTAGATTGTCTCATTTGATCATTTTTTTTAATTGATATATTTTCTTACTTATTTAGGCCTTCAATAAGTAGGAAGTGTTTCACTTGTAAATCCAAAATTCATAGATGTATCATATATTTAAATATTTGATGATGATGGGCCACATTAAATTATCATATTAAATCTATAGACATGCCACATGAAAAGTCTAAAGCATTGATCATATATAATTACGATATTTTAAGTTGTATACACAAGTTGAAATATTTTATACATTATCTTGATTGATAGAGACCATGATGCTCTTCCAATATGAAACACTAGTTTTTAATGAGTAATTTAGGAATTGGTTAGTCCCAATGAGTTAAGCCTCTAGCTAGAGAACTATTGGGCAAGTGTATCAAATTAATAAAAAAATCCCATTCAAGTCTATCTCCATTTTCCTAAATATCTAATAATTCAAGTTGATTAAGAAATTTTAAAACTCTAAGTTTACTGAGATGATTATAAGGAAAGACTCACTAATGTTGTTTTTAAATAATGATGAATTTGGGGTATTATAAATACACCTTTTAATGTCCTATTTTATTGAAACTTAGAAGGGTAAGACCAAAGGGTTGTAGTAAATAATTAGTTGACTATAATTGATGAGGATGATGGTATGTCAAGCTTGATTACACTATCCACCAAATTTCAAATCTGTAGATGTGCAATTGGGCTAAATTTAACCCATAGGTGACATTGATAGATGTGATTGCCCTACTCATGGCTACATATATCCAAAGTATGAATTTGGTTTTATATGTATTATTACTAATAATTTTGTTTTATGATAGCTATATGTAATTTACTTGTTTCCATAAAAAACTTAGAAGGGAAATAATTTAAAGGATACCTATAAGAGCCATATTTCAACATATTTACATCTAAAAATTTGAACTCAAAGCATCTAACTCTCACACATAAATAAATAAATGTTACATGTAATACCCTTGTATAAAGGGTTAATTGTTATTATTATTATTTCAAATTCATGAGACTTAGGAGTTCCACACTATTTAATGCAATATTCTCAAAAAGAAATATTTTAAGGGTAAAGGGGTTCAATAGAGTATTTTGATTTTATCTTTAAAGGAATTTGGAACCCACCCATGATCATGATTTTTGGGATGAATCTAAGTATGAAACTATTTTTTCTCGATGAAGTATGAAGTCCCACTACTTAGGGAGAAAATTTTGAATCACCATGATCATAGAAATTTCAAATGTAATAATAAAGATATAGGTTGTAGGAATGTCAATAAAAGGAAGTGGTGTGAATCTCAAAAAAGGTACTAAGAACATGAGTGAACTGGTAAAACCTACAAGTCGTTGAAGAAGAGGGATGATCAAAACATTGAATTTAGGTGTAAAGGTAAGGTCAAGGAATTTCTTGAAACCACTATGGGTGGAACCTTATTGATTATTCAAGACCCTTATCATTCTCTCCCTATGGACTTTATCTAAGATCATATCTAACAATCTATAATTGGATCTCTTTTGTATATTTGTGACAAGTCCTCCTCTAACCTCTACCCTATATGTTTGGATACTATCATGACATCTAGTATAATCTTAGAATAGTATGGTTATATACATGATTCTAATCTTTATTGCCACAAAATTTTGGTCCCTATGTACCTATTAAGATATCCTATTTTGTAAATAATGTGGTTCTAACAAGTACTTATGTACATGTATTTTATAAGAGGGTTGAAATATTAGTTTCTTTTTAAACTTCAATTTAAATCTATATATTTCATAAGAATACTTAGACATGTAGTAAATGTTGATGATTGATGTAACTTGTGAATTTTGATACTTGATAATGCTCTTAAAATATTTTCCATACACTCTTCCAAAGCTCTAATTTCTTTGAGGCATTTTTCCCAAAATTTCACATGCCTTATCTATGCTTCCACACTTTAGATATATTTCTACAACATATATCTGTATAAAAAAATTCTTTAGAAGTTGAGGGAACTTGCAAAATGTGACAGTGTAGGAACCAATCCTAACTCATTACTTGATGCAATAAGATACTAAAAGGAACTTCAAATCTCATTACATGAAGTTATGACAATCCTAATGAACCTATGATCATACTAAGGAACATAAGACTATCCTAATGAAGTTATGGAAATTCTAATAGACCTATGACTATCCTAATGAAGTTATGACAGGCCTAATAAAATTATAATAGTCCTAATGAAATTATGATAGTCCTAATAAAATTATGGCAATCTAAATGAGATTATGACAGTTTGAATGATCCAAGAATCACCCTAATAAAGTTATGACAACCCTAATTTTATGATTATTTTCATATTTTTGTATGATATTGCTTTAATCTCTAGTACCATGATGAAACTAATATTTATGTATTATTTTTGATACATATAGAATTATTCATCATGCCGAGGAAATGACCAAAGAATATAACATAAGATGAGTGTGAAGCTAAGAATGTGAAGAAAAGATAATAAATGAGGAAACTTCATGAAAGTGGGAAATTGAACACCATAGAAGAAGATATACCAATTCAATAGGAACATGAAACATCCACTCAATGTAAGAGAGATATAGAATTGGTGGCACAAAGGAAACAAATGCAAAACCTCTGTGCAATGAAAATTTTGAATTCCAAAGTTGGAGGCGCGTCATCTACCACATTTCAAGTTGGAGGCACACCATCTACCACATCTCAACTTGAAAGTACAACATCATTCACATATAAAGTTGGAGGTATGTCATCTTTCACATCTCAAGTTGGAGGTATGCCATATGTCACATCTCAATTTGAAGGTACACCATCTTTTCCATCTCAACTTTAAGGTACATTATTTTTTCATCTTTGGTTGAAGTTACACCATCTATCCCATATCATTTAAATATTGATGAAATTCCTAATGTTGAGGCAAATGTACCTTTGAAAACACCTCCTAGAGTTTTGCATAGAAATCCTAAGTTTTTGATTGATATTGATGAGAATGTTTTAAAACCAATGGTTGATGAGATTTCAAAGTGTACTTTTCAAAGATATGTTATAAGATATGGAGATTGTTTTTTGAGAACTTAAATGAAACTAGAATATGTCAACTATTTGTTGAAATGATGAGAAACCTAAAATTTGGGCCAATTATGAAGATTCTTGGGCTAAGATCATTGGATGCTTTAAGTTATAAATCTATTGTAAAGAATCTATTGAGTGAAAATGAGAGTGTAGGTTCCACCTCATGCACCAAAGATATTAATATCACATGATGTGTCATTACATAAATAATAGTAAGAAATCAAACCAAGAAAGCTCGCCTCGTTACAAAGACAAGTCAAGCATTGAAAATAAGTATAAAAACTCTAGCGAGAGTCGTCTACAGGCATCAAAGAGTGGAGGAGCCAAATAAAAATGAATTATGGGAATTCTCCAATAGAATCCCACAAAAAATAAACCAATTATTGAAGCCTTGAAATCCCTAATTGAAATGTAGTGCAGAAAATTGTATACCTTAACAATTTCACATTATGTTTTGTCCCCCTAATTTATTGGACTTAATTAAGCTTCTAATTTTTTAAATTATGCATTCCAAAGCCTAATTTTTACCATTTTTTGAAGGAGGACAAGAATTGAATAAATGCATCCAATAATTAAATTTTCCCTGACTTTGAGTGTCTTGGAAATTTGGGTCAGGACCTATTCACCCATGGGAAAATGGGTCCCCCTTCTTAGCCAAGACACAAATTCAAATATTTTGTTGGCAACATTTTAACATCCAAAATTCAAATATGAGGTGTTGACTTTTCAAATCTATTTTTTGAGAAATTGGATAAACAACTAAAAATACCTAGTCATTTTATCATTTGAAATCCAAGACACACAATTGAGCAAATACTATTGTTAAGAGCAATTCAAGAGTAGAATTTTAGAGCATTATTACAGCAATTCAAGATCCTAACATCATGTCAAATTCTATGTGATTTTATGTGTGTCCATGTTCATGTTTTGTGAAGGCTAACCTTTGTTGTAGGTCTCCAAAGCATTCAAGTATTCAAGAAAATCAAGATCCAAATCCTTGAGGTGATGTGTATGACCTCAATTCTTCAAGGAAGCCATTGAAGGGTGGTGAGTTGTAGTGTTTTGTTCATTCATCATTCCTTACTTTTAATTTCCATTCCTATCATTGACATTGTCATTGTGGAAGTGTAAACACTTACATAGGGTTTGACTGAGGCAAGCCCCTATATGGCATAACATTTTCTCCCTCTTTGAATGTGCAAGTTTCAGGTTTGGAAAGGATCAAAGGAAGATTGAAGGAAAATTGTTAATTGTTGCATTTGTTGTCATCAATTTTGCAAGCCACAAAAACTCAATTATAAAATTCAATGACAACATTCTGACAAGTTTATAACCAGGAATTAGGAGCTCAAATCCAGCACCAAAGGACTACAAAAATAGTTTTAGGACCCCTATCACAGACCCATTTTCCCCTAGGCAACTGAGTCCTTCTTGGCATGTTGAATCTAATTTTTGGTGATAGGTACACATTAGTATGCACTTTTTAGATCAACTTGTAAATCATTGTTTCTATCTATTTTTCTTCAAGATTTTACATTTTACATATTATATAATATATTCTAATTAGGGAAATCATTCTATATCATTTCCAATTCATTCCTAAGACTCAAAAGGATCAAATCCAGGTCTGATTGACTCACCTTGGACATTGTAAGTCAATCTACACACCTTGTTTATTTTCATCCTAATGAAATCCTAGAAATGTTAGAATATACCTTGGGTTTTGGAAATTAAACTTAAGGCCTCATCACACATTTTTTATGTTTCAAAATATTTTTGGAAGAATAACACAAGGGTATCTCCTAATCAAAGAGATGTTGTAAGAAGGAGAATTGGCAGTTGAAACCTTGAGCCACATCCAAAGCATTTTTTAGATATGACTCAAACACCATTTTTTTCCAAATTTATAGAGATGTATCCTCAAATTAAAAGTAGTCAAAGGTATTTTGAAATGGTAAATCCTTTTGTATGTCAAAATAAATCACACACACACAACTTATTGTTGTAGAGTACATATTGAGTTTTCTAACCATTATGATGTTTATCGATATATATGTGTATATTTGCATACTGACGATGTTTTTTAGGAGTGTAACATATAGGCTCAACCTAGATCTTCAAGAGAATTCATATCAAGCATTTTATGTGAAAGAGTGGATGGTCAATTATTCTACAAGAACTTATGCTTGGATGGTACTATTGGCTTTTAGTTGTGACTGTGTTTGTCCTTGATGTCAAAGTCACCATGTTCATTTATTTCATATCATCTATTCATGTTCAGCTATCTTTTTTAGTCATTATTCATTTTTCAAATGGCTATGTTTATTGAAAGTGTGATAAAGCATTATTATAGGTCACTCAAATGGTTCATGCAACAAGTTTAGGATATTTAGTATGGCAGGTATATTGTTTCAGTTGATATTTGGTTTGGCTTCTATATCGTCTCGGCATTATTATGTCTTCATGGTTGTCTTATATGTGGAATATTGGGTTGGAATTACATTAATGCTATCTTTGGCACTTGAGCTTGACATTTCATTTGGCATCATTGGTACATGAGATTACTATACTCTCTTCAACTTTCAAATCTATGAAATTGTTACCCTCTCATGATCATTTTGGTTATTGTTTCAATGGCTTCATGATACTTGGATTAGTGACATCATTACTCTAAAGCCATTCTGAACTCACTTTTTGTTTGAAGGCATTGTTTTCATCTTGGTTTAGGTATCTCACTTAATGGTTTTTATTGGCTCACATGGCACATATTTTTAATATTATACTCAGAGTCTCCAATGCTTGAGCCTAGACATCATGGTCAACAATCCAAAGGAAAATACATTCACTATAAATTATCATCGGGCTAAATGTTTATTTGGCTTATTTAAAAGTCACTATAAAGTGACATGGCATAGACAACTTGGTAATAGTGTTTCAAGTGATAATGTGCAATGACATTTGACTTTTAATGACCATATTATGTGATATCGATTGTTGATTTGAATCGATTTGGTAGTGATTTTATTGTCGGCCTCCTTGGTAAAATGTTTGACTGCGGACTTAGAAGAGCTATGATCATTTGATAATAATTATGTTTTTTTTTCAAACTTCAAATGTTATTATGTTTTGACTAAGGCATCGAATGGTTTGAAGAAAAGTTAGGGAAAACATTGTTTATCATTCTTTGGCAAGGGTATGGAACCCTAGCCATGCCACCGCCATGAGAGTGGTCTCTTCTCTACAGTGAATCTACTCTCAGCTCTCTCTATCATCGCTTTTTGTTGCAGAAATAAGCTAATTATGAGAGCTCGGTCAACATATGGGATTTCTCTATGCATGAAAAGATTTTGTCGATTGTGTTCTTTCAAGGGAAGTTGATGGGAGTTACAAACCTGGGCAGTTATTGTGGTTGGCATCGAATCTCTGGTATTTATTTGTTTTTCATGCTACTTGACCAGGTATCACATCCATCATTTGATATTTAAGGCTATCATTTTTTTTGCTCGAATAAGGAAAAAGAAATAAATGGGATTTCATTTATCTCTGTCAGAAATGCTTGTTTTGATTTTAGTTATTCTTGGCTACATTATGGGCAGTTTGAAAAATTGATTTACTATTGCTATTTTGTGGAGATAAGGGTTCGATTCTCTTCCAATCTGACTCAGCAGTGAAGGTTTATTGTCATTATTTTTTTCTTCTAAAACGGCTCTCTACATTTCGGTTACTTATGAAGCGAATGATGCCCTGATAGATTATTATCATTCTTGCATTGAGGGTTTATGATTTTCAGTTGATGGGCAGTCATGCATTTTGAAAAATATGTCAGTTTCATTATGAAATTATTTCATACATTTTAAAAATGATGGCTTTCTACATAAAGTTTTCTGAAAATAGATTCAAATGGCTATTTTTTTAAGGAAATGATATTACTCGATCTGGGTTATGAAAAACTCTTGCAGTTTGAAAAGGGAGCATTGATTTATTCTAGTTAGAGTCTATTACAGCCTTCTGTATAGGCGTTACAAAAATTTATTATCCATCTATTGATTATCATCATTCAACTAGTTCATCTTCTAAAAACAGGATGGAGGTTTCAGATTCTTTTCAAAAAACAAAATCTATGAAAACTTTTTAATTGGCAGTCCTATATTTGAAAATATAAACACAGTGATTGATCACTGTGAAAAAAAAAGAGAGAGAGCGGTTATTCTGTGATATCATAACTTGATGTTGTATCAAAAATGAAATAGTGAAAAAGCTTTGTTATAAAAAGCTTGAAAACATGATGCAAAGTAATATTATAAAAACCTTGTTTATTTAATATTTTAAGGATTCATGTTGAATCTTTAGGGTATTAGATAGAGAGGTATGAGTGAGCTTATCTGAGCAATAGAGAGATCCTTTGTGTTATTGTAATTTAGAAATATGAGTAAGGGGTTGGTGCTCCTTGAGATTAGTGTCTCTAAATAAGGGGTTGGTGCTCCTTGAGTTGGTGCTCAGAAATTAGCCTGTAAGGCATTGTTAACAGTGGTTTTTCAAGTTTAAGCCAGTAAGGCAGTTTAGGAGTGGTTTTTCTACCCCAGGAGGGTTTTCCACTCAGCAAATCCTTTGTCTTATGGTCTCTTTGTTTTGATGTCATAATGCTTATTGATTGTGATAATTTTTATTAGTCTGAACATTGTTGAATGTTAGTTCCTTCATCTCTAAAAATATTTATTTTAAATGTCTTGCACAAGTCATTGTTGAAAATTCTAATTCAAAAGGAAGCATAAAAGTTCTCATTTGATTCATTTCTCAAGAATTGTTATAATTTTCTAAAGGTGTTTGTTGTCTCAATACCTTTCTTGTGTCATTTTGTTGCACTATTGTTGCAGTGTCTTATAAATTTGTATTCTAATCAGTTGTTTAAGAAGTGAGTCAATAATGTTAATCTTCATTTGCATAGTCTTATGAGTTACACCTGCACTGTCATCATGCTTTGATTGTTAATCAATGTCAGCCATAATTTTTTTGGAAAATGCAAGATATCTCACTCAAATCAAATTTGCATAAGTTGTCTAATGGACTAAGTTAATGTTACCATATATTTGTTTACCCCTTTTCATAAATTCTTTCAAATTGATTACTCTACTCTATTTTTGATAGAAAAGGAAATCATAATTAAAAGTCTTATTCAAAAATTTAAAAAATTTAGACACTAATTCACACCCCCCCCTCTGAGTGTCTTTCCATAACTCCAAAAGGAACATGTGATCATTGTGGTGGATTATTGTTGGGAAAATGTGTCTCAACCTTGCAATTGCATAAGGTTTACTATTGATAGGAAAGTGCAGGGGGCGCAGGGTACCCCCTGCGAGGGGTCTAAGGGATGAGGGGTAGTGCCCCTTGTAAGAGAGGGGGACCAACCATGTCAATGCCCTAGGTCATGGATATCCAAGATCAGAAGGCTTCCCTAACTTACCTCACTCTAAAGGGGTGTTTGATGTGAAGGATGAGAATGATGAAGACTATAAAGTCCTTCAATCACTCTGCAAACCCAAATTATAATCTAGGCTAGGTGATCTAGCTTTTTAGAGTTAGTTTCATGCCTTAGATAGCTCTCTATCTGAGGATTTAAGCTTTTCGTGTTGGTGTCTCTTGGGTGCACTAGTGTCTATATGGCCAGAAAACAATGAACACAGAGAGACTACCAAAAAAGCCTACTAATGGCCTAGCTCGTACAATCTAGATGGTAAGAATAGAATGAGAAAGTATGCAAAGTAAATACTGAAGTGATAAAGTAAATAAACTAGAACCAAGGTGATGAAAACAATCTCAAAAAAGTGTCTATTTTCCAACTAGCTCCGAATGTCTGTCCTCCTACACACAAGAAAGAGGGGAAATTTGTTGGGGCTGTATAGGGGCCTGCCTCAATCAGACCTTGTTTTTGGTGTTTCCACCTCCATGAATAGCCAAATAGCAATGATAGAGAAAATTATAATAAAGAAGTAAAGAAAGAAAGCACATGAATAACACTACAAAATAGTATATAGCTACTCAACCAAATCATAAATGAGAGGAGTGAAAACGTTACAACCTCAACCAAGATCTCACTAGCCAATGATGGAGAAAGTGATGAGGGCACAATTGGAGACACAGAAAATAACCCACAAAAAAGAGAATAGTTTTATTATTTAGAAAATGGAGCTTCTTACATGCAGAGGATCTCAAATCCCCAAGTTCTACAACACATGCAAGTTACAGAAAGCTACAAAATCACCCTTTTGCAATATGCGAGCTTGTCCCCAAAAAGTTACCCAAAATTAGAAACCCACCCATAAATAGAGCTCCTCTTTAGTTTGGAGCCAAAACAACATTCAAATTTGAGTTTAGTTGGGTTGAAAAATTACAACTTGAAGTTCAAATTTCAAAAGAACATTTGCAATTGTATCTTCTAGAAAGTGCGCCAACTTCCTGGGGCCATAACTTTTGATTCGGGGACTCCAATTCGAACCGCTTGAACCATTGGAAAGGTCAAAGTCAAACATGCTCAAATTCGCTATGCCAATTTTGGAAAGTTTTAGGGCTGATCCGGGAACTCTAAGTGCCTCAAATCTAACTCGAAGATTTTCAGGTGCAAATCTGGGAAACTAAAACTGCAATATCTTTCCACCAGAACAAAAAATAAAAACCGTAAATTGGGAATTTCATTATGATGAAAAGGGTATCCAAAAATGTAAAAACATCTAAAAACTAAGAAACTTGAAATTTAACTATTTTTGGGTGATGCAAGATTGCCCTTACACCATTGGATGCTCCTACATCAGACACCCAGGGTAATTTGAGAAGTGACCCCGTCACGTCTCAGATGGTGGAGGAAAATCCAAATGGTCAACCTCTACCTTACGCAACTAGGATAAATCTTCAACAGGCCTTCCTTTCCATTTCACTAGATATTCTTCATACTACTTGTTTCTAGTACTCCTTCCCACACGACTATCCAAGATTGCTTCAATCTCCTCCCTTTCTAAAGTAGGTGCTAGAATCCCACATTGTTCCATCAGTGGTAATTCCTCTGCATCACCTTCATGATACTCTATCAAATCTAAAATGTTGAACGCAGGGGAAATGTTGAATCCATCCGGCAACTCTATCTCATATGCATTCCCTGAATCATGCCTCTTCAAAATTTTACAAGGACCGAACTTCTTCATCTTCAATTTGTTATATGTTCCCACTGGAAACCTTTCTTTCCTCAAGTGTACCATCACTTCATCACCAATCTGAAACTCCTTATACCTCCACTTCTGATCTGCCTTAGCCTTATACTGCATATTCATCTTGTTGATATGTTCTCTTACCTTCTCATGTATATCCTTGATGTGTTCTAAAAAAAATGTAGCTTCAGCACTTATTTTCTTCTCTTGGTCCATCTTCCTCAATTCTGGAGTTGTTCTAGGGCTACCTCCATACACAATCTGGAACGGTGATCTACCAGTGCTTCTGTTGATAGAATTGTTGTAAGAAAATTTTGTCTGGGGTAAGATCAAGTCCCATCCCTTGGGTTTATCTCCTACCAAACATCTCAGTAGGTTACCCAAACTCTTGTTAACAACCTCTGTCTGCCCATATGTTTGTGGATGGTGTGCAGAACTGAACTTCAACTCTATCTTCAGCTTCCTCCATAAGGTCCTCCAAAAGTACCCCACAAATTTGATGTCACGATCTGAAACAATACTCTTTGGCAAACCATGTAGCCTCACCACCTCTTTGAAGAACAAGTCAGCAATGTGGACTACATCATGGGTCTTCTGACATGGAATGAAATGTGCCATCTTCAAAAACCTATCAACCACCACAAAGACCGAATCATTCCCTCGTTGTGTCCTTGGCAAACCAAGAACAAAGTCCATACTTATATCCTCCCATGGCCTCTCTGGTATAGGTAAGGGCTGATATAAGCTTGTATTCTGGCTCACTCCTTTAGCCATCTGACATACCCTGCAGCTTTGTACAAACTTCTTCACATCCTGTGACAATGAGGCCAATAATAATGCTCACTGATAATGGCAATGGTCTTATCCCGACCAAAATGTCCCGCCATTCCTCCCTATGCTTCTCCTTTATCAGGTTCTCCCTCATGGAACTCCTCGGATACACAATTGACTTCCCTTAAATAGCATGCCATCCTGGATTATGAAATCCAGCCACCTCATCCTGTCCACTGTAACAGGTTCCTTGCAAGCTTTCCAAGCCTTTGCAAAATTAGGATCTTCTACGTATAGTGTCTTAAGTTCATTGAACCCAACCACTTCAATCTGCATCTTTGTCATCAATGTATGCCTCCTACTTAAGGCATATGCAACCCTATTTGACTTCCCACTCCTATGTTTCAAAACAAAGGTATAACTCTGCAAAAACTCTACCCATTTCATATGCCTATGATTTAATTTTCCCTGACAATTTAGGTATTGCAAGGCCTGGTGATTAGTATATAGAACTGTAGACATGCAAAATTAACATTATGCATTCGATCGGATTCAGTCAAATTAGATGTCACATTAGGACCATTCATCAATTAATTAGGTGCACCTTCATCCATTCATTTAAATAATCTCATTGCCTAAGGTTATTTATTTAAAATCAAATAAAGATTATCATCAACCTTTTAATAAATCAAAAATCCATTTAAATCAAATCCTAAATCATATTCCATCATTTTCTAATTTAAATAAATCAAATATCAAAGTCTTAAAAGTCAACTCACCTAATCAGCATTAAATCAGCATAATCGTCATTTATTTAATCTAACCCTAATTAAATGATAATCCCATCCCACTTGCATTCTCTATATTTGGCCACTTGCACATGAAATTGCATTTAATTGATTTATCAAAATCTTTATTTTCAACTTGGCATAAAGGAAGAATATTCTCCAAGTTTGAATCTCCCCCCAAGTGGACATGTACACCCAACAGAGCATTTATGAGGCCTTACATGCCTCTTACATGTCCCCTTCCAAAGTCAAAATCAGCATTTATTGCAAAATTTGAATTCAAATTCTCCCTCTCATGGGCACTCTTCCCAAATCTTGCACAACCATTGACCACTCACCACTTGACAAGTGTCTTATTCTCATTGGAGGATCTGTAGTCCCACATTCACCATCTTGGCCAATCTCTCATCAAGAAAATCTATAAAAGAGGGCCTTCATTCTCATTCATGGATCCAAAATTTTATGCAAGGTTACTCTCTTGGTTTGAGAAATAATCTTGTTCTTCATCTCCATTTCAATACATCATCATTTAGCTATTGATCAAGGGTTGGGAAAGGGTCACTAGCACATGTGACACTAATCCAACATGGAATAGGTGATTATCTTGCTTTTGAAATGTCTTCTTGATGTTGTTTTTGTTACTTGTGGCATTTCTTTAGCATAGATATTTTATTTCATGAAGGTATTTGCAGATTTTTGTGTTTAGACTAACCTTTCTAATGAGTATTTGAAGTTGGTCTTACATGCAGATTTAGGGTACTTCATTGTGGCGCTAGAGGGAGGGCAGAATTTTGTGTGATCTAAAATTTCAAGTTTTTGTTTTCTTGGCAGTGATTTGGTGCACAATAAGGAGTTTTCATTTTTTTTATCTTATGAGTTTTCTGTTATGAAAGTAGAAGAATACATATGCAATGAATGAAAAAGTGTTATCTTATAATGTGTGGACATTCTTGCAGCAAGGCTTGTGAATCTTTTCATGACTATGCGTGTTTGAGGGATCACCTCATTCCGTAATTTTAGATCATGCTTTATTTTGTTTTTGAATTCTCATTTCATCATGATATGAATGATGAGGAAGGCGTAAACTTCAAAAAGTTGTTGTGGTCGTGCTTTTAAACTAACCCCATGGATAGAGGAGAAGCATTCTCTCTTGAGAACCACATAACACCTTCTTCCCCTGCTTCATCAAGACCACTGAAAGTGGTTCATCTTTTGAAAAAAATCAGAGCGTGCAGATACTGAAAATAGAAAGCCTTCCATCGCCACTTGTCACAAATAGCTACTGGGTATAGGGAACGAATTCCATATCTGAAATATAGTCTTCATGAGCCTTGACTTTGTTATAACAAGAATTCTGCCGAGTATCCCAAACCTTAATGATCCCATCATCATCTCCAGAGGCAATTATGGCATCAGTCAAATTGATCAAACGATTGACTGCAGCCCCGTGAGCATTGTCCAACGAGTAATTGGTTGTCCAGTTTCAACATTTGTGGCAAGGATAGAGCAATCTAGAGATGTTGTTAAGACCGAACGTCCACCATCAACAAACTGAACTTTCTCTACAGGACTCATTGTGAGCATTTGTACGCCACAATGTTTGAGAGTGAGACAATGCATCATCATAACTGAATAGTAAAGAAGATGGGATAGTTTCTACTTTATTTTGACTGTTTAGAAGGAAAAAGGAGAGAAAATCTCCTACGTACAGCGCGGAAAAGGCTCGATAATTTAAGTCTTAACAACTTTTGTATGACTGATGGCTGTTTCACAACATCAGTATAGAAAAGCTGCATTAGCTTACTCCACACGCATACTAACTTTTTAAAATAAGAAAATATTTCATGTGTACTGACTTCTTGAGATTAGATGCTCCATATCGGCCAATTTTGATGGAAGTATCTCCTATGTGGATGGTAGCACAATGCCATATTAGCATCTTCTAAGTGTTGGAAACCGTCTGAATCTTAGTCATGCCCCTTCTCATCAAATGTTTGATCTACATATGCAAATTTTGCTAGTTGTTGTAGTAAATACCATTGTTTGTGCAACTAGTTGTTAATGTTAATAGATAGCCATTTGAAGAAAAACATGAGTGGAGCTGTGGTGTCTAACTCGAGTCGTACTATAATCTGTTCTTTTATGCTATGAATAAAAGTCTTTGAAGTTGTGATTTCGCACCAGTACTGAAGTAGGTGGATGAGCAGATGTTATCATAAATCTGATGTTTTTGATAAACTCACAAAAGGAAAAAATAGTCGTATTGCAGAGTATATTTATTAACTGTCCAGTGAATGCATTGACTTGGTGCGCCATAATCTACTAGCAGTCACTGTCAACATTCTTACTGTTGCAGATTTGGTGAGAATTGAATACTCAATCCTATAGTTGCGCGCCAACTTAGAGGAGTATCTCACTTGCTAATTGTGTTGTGTTTCTACCTTGCATGATAGGAGCATTAATTATTTTTTGAAGTCATTAAATCTTGTGCAAGATTTTCTTAGTTATCTCAAGTATTAAGTGTTGATTTTTTTTTATTTTATTACTTGAGTGAGCTAATATCATAGAGCTCAAATGTTATTTGGAGGAGTTATGTTTTGTCTTTTATTTTTAAATATCTCAACTAATTTCTTAAAATAAATCTATTTTAAGATTTTATTTTGTAATGGAATAGGTACAAAAGCAAACAAAGGAAAAGCAAAGGAAAAAAGGTACAAAGCGAAGGAGGAGGCTAGCAAACGAAAACGAAAGGAGGAGAATTTTTTTGAAAACTCAAAGTGTTTTTTAACACTTTAGGTGTTTGATCAACACTACTACACGAAGTTGTTTATCTTTTCATTTTAGAACACTAATTTTCATTTGGGTCTAAAATGAACAATTTGATTTTCATTGCAAAGGGCTTAAAATGAATCTTAGGACAAACTCACTAGATTTTGTTTGAGGTTAAGAATTGAACAATCAAAACTCACACTTCATTTTGGTGCTTAAAATGAACTCACAATTGCTTTGAAGGCTATAAAATGAACAAGTGCTTGAATTGTGTGATTTTGTCTTTTGAGGCGCATCCTCTCCCTTGCGCTTCGTGGTGATCTAGGGTGCAAGAGAAACACTAAATACATTTTATTGCTTTGAAACACTTTTATTGGCTTAAAATTGAACATCTTGTGAGTGAGTAGGGGCATTTTCCGTGACATTCTCTTTTCAGCCATCAAAGATTGATCGAGTTATGGATTGTGTCTTTGCTTGCTTTTGTTTATCCTAGAGGGCCTGCCTTGGGAAAAAGTACTCACCCAAGGAATGACTCAACGGTAACACTCTAAAGCAAAGAGTATTTCCGCCGGGATATAAATGTGGGTATTGGTTAAACTCCATTATCACATGGTTGCTCGACAAGATGGATCTGAAGGGGACTCTTGTCATATGGGTCAATCTCCACAATGGAAAGTCCTTATTAGAACCCATGTGCTAGAATTTGCCAAAATCCTTAATCTATTTGTTTGGTGCAAGAACGGTCATTCAAGCCGCCCCACACTTTTATGGTCTTTTAGTAGAAATGGAAAACATGAGTTTCATGGTGTTGATGCTTGACTGACGTTAATGAGTCATGGAGGGGAGCTGGGGTCAAGCATCTAACCATTCGCTAAAGATAGGCATAGCTGGACTTGTCCAAGTGGGATCCAACAAATATTGTCTTACACATCCATAGGGCTTGTAATTGTTTCGTTTGAAAACATAGTGTTGTATTCGAAAACATTTTGCAAACAAACATTCAACATGATTTTCAAAATTTCAAACCCTCTTGAAGACAAATATCATTGACTCAATCCATATGTTATTGCTTTCCCTTGGGATTCACGTCCTTAGAGGTTCCTAAGCATTGGATTATACCTCAATTTGTCTTCTTGAGTAAACAATAGGAAAACCCTTGCCTTAAGTTCATTGAATTTCCACATAAAATATCTTGTGGGGTCTAAAGAAATTAAGAAATTGGACATCTTAGTTTGAAACTTTAATCAAAGAGAGTGTTTTTGGTAAAATAAAGCCATTAAACAAAGATAAGCAAAATGAACTTTCATGTGTGTTGAAGACTCCAAATTCCCAAAGCAAAAATCATTGAAAATTCAAAATGAAAGTTCAAATGAAATCAATCCTTGGTTACAAAGGTCTTTAGGAAGCATATGCATGCTCTTCAATACCTAGGTCTAGGGAAACAAAGTGTTATTTTTAGGTTCATCTAGGGATCAAAACAAATCAAGCCTCTTTCATCCATCTTTCAAAACATCAAACATCATCTCACAAATCTTCTTTTGAAAAAAACCTTGAAATCATCCTTGAAGTGCTAGGCTTTATGACAAAATCAAGCAAACACCAAAATCATTGAGACCAAGTCCATGAAAACATTTATCAAAACACCTTTTGGCTAGGAATGTGTAAATGCATCCTTTTGCATACCCTTAGTTAAATTCATCCAAATCATCTTGTCTAGCTTAGTGTATGTAGATGAATCCTTCTCCATATACTTAGTGAAACAATCATCTTGTTTGGGTAGGTGTGGGTAGATGCATCCTCTTCCTCACACATATCCAAATCATCATCCTTTGAACATGACTATCCTTTAGATCATTATCAAACATCTTAGGGTCTTTTTGTTCAAAATCAAAATCAAAATCCAAATCAAGATCAAGGACAAAATCTCAAAATCCAAAAATCAAACCAATCAAAAAATCCAAAGCCTAGTATTTCATTCAAGATCTATCAAAAGCCAAAAACATCCATAACATCCATCTTTAACCATCACCATCATATCATCATCACATTTGATCCTAAAAGCATCCTAAAACTTTCACTTTGGGACATAAAATATAGATTAATCAAATGAATCAAGAGATTCATCTCCCATATTCTCGAAGATTGATCCTTGTTTTATGGTTCAAATGAGATCTCAATACAAGAAGAGTATGGAAGCCCACAAAGAAACTCCCGCTTCAAGTGACCTTAGCCAAACAAATGCAGAAATGAATCTTGTAGAATCAAGCAATCCATTGATCCCCTCATCATCACAAAACCCACAAGAAGAAAATCAAGGGGAGGACCTCACCTTTGGAATGTCTCATGAAGAAATAGCTGAAATGCTCCAAAATCCAGACAACCATAGAATCATCAACATCATGATGATACTTAACCCTTCGTTGTACATGCTTGAACTAGCAAAACAAGGGGCCAAGTTGCCTTCGGATTTTGATGTGAGCACTATAGTAGAGACATCTTTTCCACCAATCTCATCCACCATCCCCATTTCATCTACACCCCCATCTCAAAACGTCACGAAAAATATCCCACAAATCACAACATCATTTGCTCCAACTCAACCCAATGTTAACAAGGGAAACACATTCCTCAATGAATGATCTGTAAACTCCTTACTATGAATCACTTATCAACTTGTTAGATTCACCAGGATACAAATTTAATTTAAGATCGAAACTGACGATGCTTGTGAATTGAGCAAATAAACACATAAAATGCAGGAAAGTAAAGAAACTGATAGAATCATGCAACAAGAAAAGAGAGACAAGGATTTGATTACGGAGTTCACCAGATTCTGGCTACGTCTCTGGATCCGCAAAATAGCGTGATCAATGCCATTACTATGATGCAACTGCTTTTACATCACCATGGTCTTTCACTAAGTTACAATCCGCTTCCCACTGAAACACTGCAATGACAGGATTTATCTGGCATCATGTTCGTGCCTAACTGCTTCGCCACCTTTACAATGCTATCAAGCAATAAAGCTGCAACTCTCTCTCTCAACAAGAGTACATAGGCATCAAGCCTTTACAAATGACTCAAAAGTCGTACAAAGTCTCTCAAAGATTCACTAAGTTATTATCTCTTCCCTAGAGACCACTTAGCCCATTACAAGAAAATTCTCACTTTCCCATAAACCCTTTACTAAGAGCAACAAAAACTCTCCAAGAGTTAATAAATGAGAACACACAAGAATTTTCCCAATTCTTCTAAGAGAAAAACCTCACAAGACTCCTCACGATTCCTTAATCCCGGAATTCCCAAATCTCTGAATGTGAAAATACTCTCACCATCTATCCCTTTTATACATGAAAATAAGCCTAAAATGGCTTAACAACATAATTAAATGCATAACAAAATAATTTAACCTCTCTAACCATTTCACCATCGAAAATTGCCTTATTTGTCCTTTTAAACCACTTTTGTTTAGTGGTTAGGCCCTTATCTTGGCTTTTATATCATTAGACTAAATTCGGCCTTAAAAGTTTAACAAATAAAACCGAACTCCTCATATAAATCGGAGTTGCTTGCTGGTCTAATGGTGATCACGCTTTTTGGTGGCCGACGAGTTCGGGGTTCAAAACCCGTCGGTTGTTTTATTTTTAAACCAAACACCAAAAAATCAAAACGACAAAACTAACCTAACCACCAAATAAGCTAGAGGTACATGTGTGGCCGAATGGTATATATTTTGGCTTGTATCCGACAGGTACGGGGTTCCAACCCCTCAATAAGCTTCGTTCCAACTTTCCATCCACGGCTGAAAGAGAGAGGAGGAGAAAGGGCCACGCGTTGCTCAAACAACTAGCCATGTGTCACAACTTCATTCACTATCGACAACCGCTTCAACCGACCATTCCACGTCGGAGTACGGATGCTGACCGGATGCTTATTGGACTGCCACGTCACCCTTTATGATGCCACGTGTCTACATACAATTTGATGTGAGAGAACACGGGAACACGTGTCTCAAAATGATTCGCCAAACCTTCCGACGTGTCCGCCAACTGTGCACTAACTAAGACGCTGATTGGATGCCACGGAGATGCCATGTCATCATGTACGAAGTGTACGGATTTGACACATGTCAACATTTGGTTGGTCCACATCAGATTTCCGTACCACATGCTGACGTCATCTGTACGGATGATGACGTCATCACCTGACCCTGTGGCCACAAGTCAACGTGAAACTTTGACTAGCCATATCTTGCGCATACGAGCTCCGTTTTCGACGAAACGAACGCCATCGGAATCGTCTCGATGAACACTTTGATTTGACACCAATTTCAACAAATTTTGAGATGATCATTTTTTTCCACCTCTCTAATGGCTCAAGTACTCAGTTTGACCAAAGGTTTGACCAAGCATAACTCGCATGTATGACCTCATTTTGACGCGGTTCAAGTTGCGTCAGAATCCTGTCACTGTGCTCTATCCATTGATGCCATTTTTGGGAGATTCTGAAGCTGTTGGATTTTTGAGGCCTTCAAGATCCACCTGGATCAATGAACTTCAATCACATCCCCTTGTAAATAACCAAAACTTGGACGCAAACATCACAGTGGAACAAAACATCCTCCAAAATCTATTACACCAAAATGTTCCTCTCACTTTACATTATGACCCATCATCAACATCTTTTCACGGAGTACCACAAACACCTCTTCTCACAAATTCACAAGAGGAGGGAGACATGTTCGGACCAGGGGGCATTTTTAACACCACAACACTCTCACAAGGATTCACTCCCCTTACATTTTCACCTCTCCCACCATTACCATTGTCATCAACACCACTCCTTGGTTTAGGGCTTCCCCCTCTACTGAGTATCAATCAAAACAACATCCCAACCATCAATCAAAAAAAAATTTCCAAATGCTCAAAGATTATTGTTGACATCACAACAACAAACGACAAACACACAAGCAATGGCAACATCATCAAACACCCCCACAACATTGCAAAGCATGGTCTCTCAAGGGCCAATCACGTTAATGATGCCACTTACTACATCAACAACACCATCCACCAATCACGCAATCAACATGACAACACCATCCACCAACCAAATAATCAACACAACATAATCATCTACCACCATTCCAAATCCACCACCACCTCCACCACCACCAACGTTCACCACATCAAACCAATTCGACGCAACATTACAAGCCGCTTTTCAAAGAGGATACCAACAAGTGCAGAAACAAAAAGCCGTGCAACAAGCCGCTCAAGCTACACAAGCTGCCAAAGCTGCACAAGCCACAATACAAGTGCAACAAGCTCAAGTGTTATTACAACAAGAATAGCAACAACAAGCTGCTCAAGCTGCCCAAGCCGCGCAAGCATTGCAAGCACAAAGGGTCACCCAAGCACAACTATTATTGCAGCAACAAGCCACACAAGCTCAAGCCAAAGCACAAGCTCAAGCGCAAGCACAACAAGCACAAGCACAAGCACAACTTCTTGCATTAGAAACACAATTGCAAGCATATCAGCAAGCACTAAAGCAATACCAAGATCAACAAGAAGCAGCAGAATTGGAAGCCCAACAACAAGCGTTGTGGGAACAACAACAAGCAGAACAACAAGCATTGTTAGATCAACAACAAGCATTGTTAGAACAGCAACAAGTACAACAACAAGCAAAAATATTAGCGCAACAACAACAAGAGCAACAACAAGAATTGTTCATCCAAAAGCAAGTAGAAGCCTACTTCGCCCGCCACAACATACTGATACCATTAAACAATGCACCAACCAACCCATCCATCTAAACCATGATTGCAACACCCCAAAACACCTTCATTCCACCCCCTGACCCACAAGATGATGTGACAACACAACTCAAGTTGCTCTCGCAACAAGTGCTTGATCTTCAATCAGGGAGAACAACCAAAACGCAAAGCAACTTGTCTCCCTATCCATTTGATAGGAGCTTAGAATTGAAACCATTCCCTAAGGGATTTGAAATCCCCAAATTTGAAAAATATTAAGGGACAGGAAACCCTGAAGATCACATCAAGGAATTCCAGGTTCATTGCATGGAAGTCGCATATGATGATATGTATCTGATGCGGCTATTTCCTAGAAGCTTGGTAGGTCCTACTATAGAATGGTTCTCTCGCTTACCTATAGGCATTAGAACATTCCAAGAGATCACAAGTGCATTCATTACAAAGGTATCTGAGTAACATTGCAATGGATGTTAGTCTCGAGAACTATATGCTCCTAAAACAAGGGAAGGAATGAATCTTCAAGCTTCATTCCTTTAGCGATGGCAATCCAAAGGGTCGTAGAACAAGTGGACCATGCGGAGAAGAATAGGTTTGCACAATCCTTGTGGCGCAGAGAGTTGTCACGTAGAACCCATCCTCAAAGTTTAGGGGTATCACCACATATGATCAATTGATCTCAAGGTGCTTAATGAAGGCCCTTGTAGAGCTCAACCCATCAAATCAACATCATATCACGAACCGAAAAACAACCGCCCGTCATCAAACTACAATGATAAACCTCGTACATGGTTGAGAAACAAGAACATCACTAATGATGGCGTCATCGATGCCAAGGTGGTCATTAGTGGTCCACGCCAAAATACACCCGCACCACAAATCCAACCACAACGCCAAAACACTCATCACACAACATATCAACCCAACAATAATCCCACCATCAATAATGTCAATGACCAAAGAGGACCACCTCAACACAAAACATACCCCAAACGAAAATACACTACTTTGGGGGAACCACTTGAGGACATCATGAAAAAGCTAATCGACGAAAAACTCATTCAAGCTCCTACATTTGAGAATTACCAAGAACCCGATGTCAAACCTCCTTGGTACAATGAGGAATCAAGCTGTGTAGATTCCACAAAATCAAAGGCACACAAACAATTGTATGAGACTCAAGGGACATCATCGAGAGATCTCATCAACAAAAGAATCATAAAGTAATGGAAACACCCTCTTTTGGGAATCGGAATCTTAAAAATCTACACCAAATCCGATGCGAGATCTTGGAAACAAAGGGAATAACAAAGGACAAAGGAGAAGGAATTGAAGATTGTAAATCATGTATATAAAGCAGGTTGTTGCCAACCTCGATGGCGCATGGTCATCACCATCAAAAGCATCCATGCGAGATTATTGGAGTCACCACAAGAAGCGGCAAAGTCACCATCGCAGGATCATCCCAACCCAATAGAGTTCCTTCATCAAGAGCCGTTCCGTATAGCTACAATGTCGTAGACCAACTCAAAAGAACGCCAGCACACATCTCCATCATGGAGTTGTTAAAAATCTCATCGGCCCATAAAAATATCCTCGAAGAAGCATTAGCCTCATCTACCGTCCCCGCAGACCTCGATGCGGAACAATTCCAAGCTATGGTCGGAAACATCATAACGCCTAACCTCCTTACATTTTCCGACCAAGATTTTCCCGCCCAACCATCTCACAATCGTGCACTTCACTTGGAGGTCATTGTGAACAAAAGTAAAATCAAAAGGGTCCTGGTGGATGGAGGTGCAGGTTTGAACATCTGTTCTTTTAGTCTCATCAAGCAGTTAAAGATATCAGAAGATTCCATTGATAAAGGGAAGGGCATCACAATCAGAGCATATGATGACCAAGAAAGAGTGTCTCAGGGCACAATTAAGCTCCCTATCTAAGTAGGGCCAACACTCATGGAAACCACATGTTAGGTCTTGGACCTCAAATTGCCATATAATATCCTCCTGGGACGCCCATGGATTCATGCTACTTGAAAGTAGCATCAACCTTCCACCAATGTAGAAATTCACACATAATGGACAAAATTACATCCATGGAGATCCTAAGTTTTTATCTGCCAAGAACCTTGAAGCCAAATATTACAAAAATCCCCCAAGTCTTGAAAATGATGAGGGGCCCATCCATCGCATTTGAATTACCATTCTTTTTTAGGTAGGGCGCCTCCATTCCACCATGTCGATATCAGCTCATCATCTAGGAGGACGGTTGTGATAGGGGAGTTACCATAATCTCCAAGATCACGAGGACGCCCACAAGAAAATCAAGCTCCCTCATCACAAACCTATCCTCAAAATTTTATCCTGAATTCACAAGGTGGGGAGACCTTGGCCATGAGGTAATAGAAGTAGATCCATCAAACATGTTGTATCAAGATGAAAGACCAACACCTGAATTACCAATGGATGAAAGAAGCAGAGGCCTACACATGATGCTTGCGATGGGCTATGACCGAAATCAAAGACTAGGACAAAATGACAATGGGCTCTTAATACCAATCATGCTTGAGACGCGACCTATAAAAAATCTTGGTCTTGGATGTACCCCTCTGAGAATAACCATACGTGGCCGAAGTCCTCTGGTTAGAGTCGCTAATGTTTCTCCTCAGCCAGTCCTAGTACAAGTGCACTCCCCAATACCCATAGGGACAGACATGCATAACTTTATCACTGAGCCCTATATTAGTAGCGATGATGAAGATACCTTATCCAACCTACCTAGGTTATTCGAAGATACCACCCTATGTATGATTAGTACCATATCCTTTGAACTAGATAATCAAAATCATGAGATCTGCTTAGTCTACCCCCAACTGATCGACTATGACCAACGAGGAGCACCAGTTCTCGATACATTCAAAAATGATGAAGCACTCTCAGAATTCATGGGGTTGAGGGATAACATTCCAGATGGAGATCACAAGGTGGGATTCTGTGGAGTTGGACACACATACCTACTATGGGAAGCGATTGAATCATGAGTCCACAAAGTGAAACTAAGAATGTATCAAGTCCTTGAGTAGAAAACCACATGGTAGCACTCTTTGACAACAAAATAAGAAGTAGAAATAAAGGGCGTATCGATGGGTAGAGAGCCTCTGAGGTGCCTGAGGATGAAGGATTCAATCTTCCCCTAAGAGCTATTCATCAAGAGAAGTCAGCAGTCTTGGCTGAAAAATGCAACCCAGTCAACCTAGGAACAGAGGAGACCCCGCATATAACATTCTATGCGGAATCACTATTATCAGAAGAGCAAGAACTCCTAGCGGCATTCCTAAGGGAAAGACAAATAAACTTCGCATGGAGTTATGCAGATATGCCAGGACTTGATCCAAATACTATGGTCCACCACCTAGCAGTATATCCAGATGCAAAACCTGTC
>VDFB02281492.1:725611208-725649308 GCA_007258455.2 Sequoia sempervirens
TGCTTCTTCTTCCTCTTCTGCATTTGAACCTTCTTCCTCTCCTTCATCCTCACTTTCCTCCCTCAGGTTTAACCCTCTTCTCAACTGCTCTTGTAATGTGTCAATCTGTCTCTGGAGGGTTGCCAGTGCATCTCTTCCACTAGCATTTCTACTGCCTTGACCACCTCTAGCACCACCACGCCTACCAGGCATCACTCTTGGAGGCATCTTTCTTGACCTCGACCCACAACCACGGTTCTGGTGTGAACTGCCTCACGATCGACGATTTGTCCACACGCTCAAGAAAACCTTGCTCTGATACCACTTGATGAGGGCACAACCCGAGACATAGAAAATAACCCACAAACAAGAGAATAGTTTTATTATTCAGAAAATGGAGCTTATTACATGCAGAGGATCTCAAATCCCCAAGTTCTACAACACGTGCAAGTTACAGAAAGCTACAGAATCACCCTTTCGCAATATGCGAGCTTGTCCCCAAAAAGTTACCCAAAAAATTAGAAACCCGCCCATAAATAGAGCTCCTCTTTAGTTTGGAGCCAAAACAACATTCAAATTTGAGTTTAGGTGGTTTGGCGCCGAAAAATTACAACTTGAAGTTCAAATTTCAAAAGAACATTTGCAATTGTATCTTCTAGAAAGTGCGCCAGCTTCCCAGGGCCATAACTTTTGATCCGAGACTCCAATTCGTGAACCGTTTGAACTGTTGGAAAGGTCACAAAGTCAACAATGCACTTAGAATCTGCTACACCGATTTTAGAAAGTTTTTGGGCCGATCCAGGAACTCTAAGTGCCTCAAATCTAACTCAGAAGATTTTCAGGTGCAAATATGGGATACTAAAACTGCAATATCTTTCCACCCAGGAACAGAAAATAAAAACCATAAATTGGGAATTTTATTATGACGAAAAGGGTATCCAAAAATGTAAAAACATCTAAAAACTAAGAAACTTGAAATTTAACTATTTTTGGGTGATGCAAGATTGCCCTTACACCACTAGATGCTCCTGCATCAAAAAGAGAGCTTGAACAATCACCATAGCCTCGAGTGTGATGAAGGGAGGCATTGCAGAACCTCAAGCCCCTAATGTAATGGCTTGCTTCACACTTGCTTGATGGAGTTGATAGTGTTGTTGTTGCAATGGAGTGTTGGAGTGTTGTTGGGAGTGAAAATGAAGGCTGAAAATGAAAGAAGTGATGGGAAAAGATGAGTTGAAAGCTTAGAGGATGCAAAAAAAGATGGGTTGAATGAAGAATGGAATAATTTGGAGGAAGGAGAGAATTTTCCACTTTCAGGGTCAGTTGGTCAAAAATGGATGTTACAAACCGAACCCAATGGGAAGCGCAATGCCTCTGCCAACTTTAGACGTAGGAATCCATCAGGGACATAAGCACGCCACGCAGGTGTCCTCGACAAATATTCTTCTATCAACACAACAGATAGATGCCAAGTGGAAGGAAAGCAACAAGTTGATGTGAAATTTCTCCTTCGGATTTGGTTTTCTGAGGTGAGTATGAACAAAAGGGGAATTTGTGTAAGGGGTGCAAATTCGCTCCTATACACCCCCAAAAGCCAAATTTTATGTACATTTTATTATTGTAAATTTGAACCATTCATCATTATGTCTCAAATCTGATGGTAGATATTTTGTTGGCTTGAATTTCCCTAGAAGGCAACCCTATTTTATGAGGGTTTTGTATTATGACTATGTATTGTGATGTGTTCTAAGAGTCTGATAGTGGTCATGTTGCCTCTAGATCTTTGGTTGGTGATACTCCTATGAGAAGCTTGCTTTGCAAGTATATTGTAATCTTTGTGATTTCTAAATAATATTGTAGACACTTAAAATTATCCTGTCAATATCATGCATCTTATTCAATTTACTTACACCATTTTCATTCCGATTCAATCATTCTTGTCTATTTAATTGAATAATCTTAATTATTTAATTAAATTAACCATTTTCCTCTATTAATCGGGTAATCAATATTATTGGATTAATTCACCCCTTTCATGCTAATTTTCATCCTATTTGATTAAATAATGCAAATTGTTTAATTAAATTATTTAATTCTTCCCATTTGATTAAATAATCCTAATTGTTTAATTACATGTCATAAATCTTTCCTTTTAATTAAATGACATAATTTTTTAATTAAAATCCTAAATTCTTTCGTCTTGCACAACTAAATAATATCCAAATTATTCAATTTACTAATATCTTCTAATTCTTCCAACTTCTCCCACTTGAAAGAGAATATTCTTATGGGATTCCTCTCATTCGAATTCAAATATTTCCCTCCAAATGGAAATATCTTCCAACATTCTTTGTAAAATTAAGGGACTTGCACATTCTAATTCAATTAGAGCCCTTGATTAAATTCAATGATCAATGTCATTCTTCAATCTCATCCATGGATTTGATCATTAATCCATGTCATTCTCTCACATTCATTTCTATCCATTGATTAGCTAAATTGATCTTAACCATTAATTCATCTAAAAATCCTATAACTATCCCTATTTCTATGAGTAAATTATTCACAAAGCATTTGAGCAATTGCACTATAGCCAATTTCATCATCATTTTTAGAGCATTTGTCCATTTCCATAAATTTCACCATTAGAGGTCATCAAAGCTTTGCTTAAATAATGAGATTACGAAAGGGTTGATCATTACACATCAATTCAGCAATAATTCTCGAATGGGATGAGGTTTTCTTGTGTTAATTAGGTTTTCTATATCAATTGATTGTTGTTTCATGTTTAATGGATTCCTAGTTATCATTTGCAATAATTTCATTGGGAATATGATCTATTTAGGTTGCATTCTTAGTTTATTTACTTAATGCACTTGAATTTGATCTAAATATATTTCATGTTCACATTTTTGGCATACCCACTGGGACCTTTGTCCCTAAATTACTACTTTTCTTATGATTTTTCTAGAATTTGTAGGACCGTAAATAGAGTGGCACATCTGAAATCAACCAAACCCGCACTTTTTCAAATGGCAATGCCTTTGCTTTTCAAAGGTCTTCGCTTTTTCAAATAGCGATGCTTTTGTTAACTAACATTTACTTTCTGATTGTAGGTATAGAGTCATGATTTTGCAAATGATGGTGCATCTACAACTCAATAGTCCAATGCTTCTATAAATGGTGGCACAACTACAATGATATAGTCTAACTCCTTTGTATGACAATCCAATGCTTCTATTTTGATAGTCCAACACTTTTGCAAGTAAACTAGAGAGGTAAAATTTAGGGTTTAGTCTAAAATTTCAAGTCAATTTGTTTGCTAACCCTAATTGTTTCTTGATTTTTTGCTTGTTGGTTTAGACTAACCTTTTGTAGGATCAAATTTAGCATCAAAGCATGGAGTAAAGAAAGTGTTGATCAACACTCATCATGGAGCATTTTTCAAAATTTTGAAGTGTTTTTAAACACTTATATGAAGGATGACCTAAGAGAATTTATTTTCAAGTGTTAGCTTAGTCACACAATTTAGTTTGATGTTTTATAAATGAACCACAACTATCTCACATTTCAATTTGGGTTTAATCAATGAAGAAACCTTTTCTTTGGCTAAAATGAAGACATCTCGTTTGGGTTATAAAATGAACACACAACTTGAGCAATGAACATGTAGGCTTAAAATCAATCACATTTATTTTGGTGCAACTTAAAAAAATTATTTGTTTTGTTCATTATGCTTGGAAAGTCAGATGCATATACTCTCTCCTCATGCCTAGTGTGATCTTGGGTGAAGAGAAACATCTTGGACTTGTGTATATGTTCATTGTTACCCTAGAAGGTTTTACTATGTATCCTCTCCCCCTAAACCTTGTGTGATCTTGGGTGAAGAGAAATATCATCTCCTTTTTTTTCTTTTGAGAAGGATTCCTTCCTTGAGATACATCCCACAATGGAGAACTCAAGGCGACCTCAAGTTTTTTTTATGGGTGCATTATATAAATTGGCTAAGAGTGAAATTTGTAGGTCAAATCATCTATGTAGCACTCTGAACTTGTGTTGTGAGACTATGGCTTTCTAGTTCTTAGAGGCAATGTCTGAAAGGTCGATGATGTTCACCTAATAACCACTAAAAACCTATTTTGTAGAGGCCTAAGACTTTTTTTGGTGTTTCAATTAGCACCTCTAGAGTGCTTATTGGAAACAGACAGCTATTGCAAGTGTTTTAGTAACTTCTCTTTGAATTATAGAGAGGAATATCCCTCTTTCTAATGTTTTGCATAAAATTTATAGTAAACTAATGTTCCTATCTTTTTTACACAGTGACAGGACACAAGGGTACATAAACACAATGTGTTATAGCTAAGGTTTTCTCTAGTTTCTGCAGATCTTAACTTAACTAAACTACCTTGTAATCTATCATATCTCCTCAAGATAAATAGAGCATGAGGGAATAGGAGTAGGAATGGATTGGTTGGATTACTTGAATCAAACATCTCACCAAGATGATTATGAGGCTCTAAACTCTTAGATCTATGCTAGAATAAGGCTTTATGCAAGCAATCACTCTTTACGATAAGATGGATCTCATACTTTCCAAGGAGGAGGAACCCCTGTCCAAGGTATAGGCTGGGAAATGACTTACTAGAAACAAAAAATTATGATGATTTGGCTAACAAGATTCCTGAGGTGACGACACTTGTCCAAAGTGTAGGCTGAAATACAACTCATTACACAACATCAAACAATAACTATTAACATCAAAATATCCAAGGAGGAGGAACCCCTGTCCAAGGAGGAGATTGAAACAGTAAGTTCTAAGAACAAGACGTTTTGAAAAAACTCAAATCTTTAGATCAAGCTGCATGTGCCTTTTGATTTCCTTTTTCAAGCTTTCTCAACGAATTATAAACAATTCGGATATGCAAAGGTACGAAATCATACACAATTTCTCATCAAACCAATTAACTCTCATCCAAGAGTGAATAAATATGCACTTTCAAACTTGTTGGCAACAATGGCACAACAATTTTGTGTAGTAAATAAAGGCTAACAAATAATGATCCCAAGGCTCTTATTTATAGAAACTCAAAGGAGTAGGAAACCCTAAAATCTCCTTGAGTTAACAAACAATTCTTGCCAATCAGCAAGATCTATACCTATGTCTAAAAGTAGGTGAGCAAGCAGTTAACTGGAAATCTACTTCAGTTAACTGAAACTAAACAAATAGTCAACTGGAAGTCTACTTCAGTTGATTGAAACTAAACTAAAAGTGAACTTAAATTACAAAATGTGCCTCCAAAATAGAGATCCACAATTAGTGGAGATCTAAGATAGACATCCATAATTGGTTGGATCTGACATGCGTGATCAGTGGGACACGCAGTTAACTTGGAATGAGGCATCAAGTTAACTCTTGTCACCATTAATGCTATTTTGAAGAGTAGGACATCCTAGGTGGGTGCTTTACACCTCACCACATCCAATCAATAGTTCTTCTAACCAAGCATTGACTTCTTCTGCCTCTTGTAAACTGCTTTTGATATTCGATCTTCTTTGCAGTTGTTTCATCCAGCTTTATCAACATGGAATATGGTAGTGTGGTAGTAACTGGTGGTGGCTCTATGTTTGGAATGACTACCTTTCGCATTTGGCTATCCATTGAATAGTGATGTCATTTACGCCTTCCAAGGCATCTATCTTGACTACGGGCTTCACTTGATGCATGTCCATGTCAAGTGTTTTTAGAAAGTCATGAAGTAGGACCATTTTGGTCTTGATTTCAACTTGAGAGTATTATATTCTAAAAAACTCGACTGTTGACTATAAACACAGATATGTTCACACAACTTTTGAAAACCCCTAAAAATTGCCACCCGCCAAGTATTTTTTTGGAAAAAATTTCACACATGGGTATTGTTTGTGCTTCAATGTTGAACAAACCTAGTTAATTTTATTTTCAAATTCATGATTTTTTTTGGAAATCCCTAAAAATAGTGGCAGCGAATTTGTTGTTTCTGGAAAAATTCAAGAGATGGGTTTTTTTCTGAAAATCTGTGTTGATCATACCTATTTGGTCAAATCTATGATTATCTGCTATTTTCTTGGACATGAAAGAAGATCTAAGACAAGAAAAGAGGAAAAATACAAGAAGAAGATTGGAAGTTATCAATTGTCTTTCTGGAAAAATTATTCCTTTTGATGCAACCTCTAATAAATTGTCCTATGCAACTGATCTTCAAAAATATGAAGAAAGATGAAACCCCCCTTGTCAGATCTTGAAAAGATGTCTTGGAGAGAAAATTGTTGTTCTTGAGCTCCAACCTGCAAAGACAAATAATGAATAATGATGTCCAAGCTTGATACATAGTTATTAATGTTGAAGCAATCAATTTTGGATGCCAACTCATGATGGAGGAGTCTTTCTGACTAATTTGGAGTTCACAACACTAATTTCCACCCATTAAGGGATGTTTTAGACATAGAAAGGCTTCAAAACATCTTAACTTTAGCCAGTTGAGCCTTTCTTTGACTTTAGGCATCCCTTTGAAGAGTTGAACATTTTTTATTTTTTTCCTGTGGTGAAGTGCCTCTATTCGATCCTCGATCCCAGTTGCTCAGATGCTCCTGAGATGTTGCTGATAGATCCATTGCTAAGATGGAACAAACTTGATTAAGTGTGCCTTGGAATTGCAAAGCTCAAAGACTGAATCTATCTTCAATTCAAGGGCGCCTTTTCTCATCAAGGGAACTTTTGGCCTCATACTTAGTCAATTTTTTTACTATTCTTCAATTTTACCATTTTGACCCTCCGTGCTCTGATCTGAGATCACTGTTGATTGATGAGTCTAATGATCTTGTTGAAACATGGGATGGATAACTAGCTTAATCTTGGAAAGGATGATTGGTTTCATAGATCTTGAAAGTTAGTTTAAGTCCTTCAAAAGCATGGGTGCCCTTGGCTTGCAGGGGCACTTTTGGATTTTTTACTCATGATTTTCATGTTGCAAACCTTCAAGAATGGTCCTAGCTTGATCTATGTCATCATGTGTTTGATTTGTCTACTGTCTTCGCTAACAGTGTCTTTGTTGAGATTGATCAAAATGGAGAAGGTCATGCTAGAGGTCACCAAGCTTGCAGACAACATCTGACTGCCAAAAAATATGGTTGCCTTTTCCCAGTAGGGGCGCTTTTCCTTAACACTTAACCAATTTCTTCATATTCAACATTCAACTTCCACCTTTGGTGTTTTCTGCTTGATCTCTATTTTTGAATGATTGGCAGGTCCTGTGAACATGCAAGTGGAATTATTGCAGAGCTAAAAGGATGCTGAGAAAATGCCTTGAAGAAATCAACTACTAAAAATTTCATTTGGTTACCTTGAATGATGGGCGCCTTTTCTCAGCAGGGCCTCTTTTTCCTTGATTTCCATCAATTTATCCTCCATTTTATGTGATTGAATGATCAACAGTTGTCGTCATTTGATACATTTTGTAGACTGGCAAATAGGTTCATTGTGAAGCTAGGATGATGCCAGAGAGATCACTTGAAGATAGGATGGCTCAACAACTAACATCTGGACCATCTAATTCAAGGGCGCCCCTAGTCAGCAGGGGCTCTTTTTCTCATGTTTGACTATCATTTTGATAGCACTTTCATTGCAACATCTCTCGACCTCGCTTATGTTTGCTAGTGATTGGTGAGTTAGGTGATCGTGCTTGACAATGCACTGGAAAGCCACTAGAAACATGAAGAAGATGACTGCATTAGTGAAGGTTGATGATTTTTTTGGACCCTCTGGATTCAAGGGCACCCCTATCCAGCAAGGGTGCTTTTAGCCACAATTCCATCATTTCCTTTGAAAAAATTCATCTCTTCGCACTTGACGTTCAATGTCCACCGTGATTGTTTTGAGCATTATATTTGATGATATGTACACGTGTATCTTGGCAATCACCTTCATTGTGATGCATGTACGGGTGTTGGAAAAATTACTAAGGCATTTGACTACACAGCCTCCTCTTCGTAGCAAAGCGTGCATTCTCGAGACTTAGTCAATTTTTAGCATTTTTCACTTTTGAAAATCCCCTCTGTGAACGAGCATCTTTTTGGAGTATTTCCACCATGGATTCATCATTGAAGCTTTTGAAGCTTAGCTTTCATCACCTAGTACTAGCCAATCTACCATTAATTCCTTCAGATGTCCTAACTTTCTTCTTGAAAAATTAAAATAGACCCACCAGAGTAAGACTAACTTTTTGGTGATTTTGACTTGACCAATGTGATCGTGAAATCAATTCGTCCTTTCAAAATCATTTTTAATGAATTCTGGCAAGGTCCTATTTTTAGGGGTTTTCCTAAAAACAAGGGTTTAAAACCCTAATTTTCAAATTTTCAAAATTTTGTAGGTATCTTCCTTGACACAAACCCACAAAAACCTTATGTTCTATTTGACCTAAAATATACTTTTGACAACATTTTTACATGATCTAGATAATTTTAACAAAAATGTCTAGATTTGAAGCAAAAAATTATTTTGGGGTACAACATTAGGTTTTGTCTGGTGACCATGTTAGATACTTATGGCATAGGAGAACTAAGAATCTCTAGTTTTGTAGACTACTACTCTTATCAACTAGGTAATGGAGTCAGGACTTATTTTATAATTCACCTAATAATTGGAGTTCGCCTATTTATTGGAGCTCGCCTATTATTCACCTAAAACAAGGCTACCCAAGAAATCACCTAAAACACAACAATACTGCACAAAATGGGGAAACACATAACAACATAACGTTAAAGTAAAAGAAAATTATTTACAAAGAACTCACCCCATCCTTGAAGGGATGAAATGTTTCAAATATTTCCTACTTCATGGCAGCTTGAAGAGCTTCCCATCAATGTTGCTTCTACCTAAAAGGCTTTACTTCTCTTCTGATGGGAATTGCAGGTGACAATCCCTCTGGGATGAAAATTCTTATTTATTCATATATCCAAGTAAAGGTACTCTAAAAAAAGTTAGAATATGATGCAAATGGGAAAGTTAATACCCCTAAGGCATTAGTTATGTTGTAGTCTATCCTCAAGATGTTGAACTCTTCAAACCAATCAATCGAGTTCCAAACTCAATTTCTATAATGTCGTAGGTGATCTTTTCTAACCTAGAATTATCCTTTGACTAGCTTGTCGATCAACTCTATATCACCTTTAACACAGGAATTTGATTCCCATGTCTTTGGAATCTTTGAGGCCTAATAAAATCACCTCTTTCTCAGCTTCACTGAATTCCACTTGCACAGATAAGTGCAACTGTTCTTTTGGGGAAACAATCATTTCCCCTACTTCTAAAACTATTATTGAATGACCTCCATAAAACTATATTGTCCATGAACTTGTGTCCTTTGTTAGTCCCTTTTCATAACAAGCAATGTTTTGATCTTTAGTTTATATCTCTGACAAAGTCACATAATTACTAGGACCTATTTCAGGCTTTGCTCAGGCTGGAACAAATGAATTGAGCATAGCTTGCATCTTCACAACATTTAGAATCTGAGCTAGTTATTTTGGATGATCCTGAAGATATTCTAGTTGAGAGATTTGTACCTTAGTCTTCATCATGGAAGCTACAATGTCAAAATTTTCTAAAGACATATCTTGAGCAACTGGCATAGCGTTCTTCTATGAAGACCTAGGATTGGAAGTGGAATGCACCTCTTCACCTTTTTCATTTAATTTATGTCTTTCTTCCTCTTCTTTTTGTGCTTTGAAGTGTTGAGCATGTGTGAACACAGGAAATGAAACATTTTCATGATTCATCACAATAGCATACTGATGGTATGCTTTTTCTTTTTCTTTAATAACGAGTTCAAAGTATCCTATTGCGGAGTCACCATCAAAGTTATATGTTTGTGTTAAGACAACCTTTGAACTTGTTGGTACAAAACTAGAACTGGGAGAAGCTTTAGCATATCCCATGATTTGGGTCATTCTTAGATTCTCAGGACAAGTGAATCCAATATGTTCATTAGTGTCATCGAAACAGCAAAATACTGCATTGTGTGCAACTTCAATCATTGGTCTTGATGGAGATGTTGGCAACCATGGATGAAGATTGTCTCTCTTTGGCTAGTATAGTTGTTGAACTAGATATCTAATAGAATCTATTTTCATCAAGCCATAAGTGATCATATTATCCTCCAACTTGATGGCATGTTCTTGATCACTCTTCAAATCTGTTTCTTTTGCCATCTTCAGGAAAAAGGCTATCTCTTATGGAAGAGAATTTATGAAACAGCTCATCAAAATCTTCAGTGATGGATCAAGCATAGAAGAAAGTCTTGTAACAAGATGATTAAATCTTGATACAAATTCCATCATGTGTTCGTTGAGTTCCATCTTTGAATTTGAAAATTGGGAAAACAACATATGATTGTCTTCAGTGGGCTTGAATCTCACCAAAAACTTCCCGCTCATAGTTTCCAAGCGTGTAATAACACCTAGCTTCAGGTGATTGAACCAGTCTATAGCATTCCCAACAAGAGTCTCCACAAAGAGATGGACTATGATGTCTTCATGTGGCACATGCAAGATAGCACATGCCATTGTGAATGCAGGAAAATGTTCATCTGGGTGTCAACTTCCATCACCATGAAATCAAGGAAAGTGCTTCCTTGACCCTTTAGGTAACTTATGATTTACCTAAAAATCCAAAGGTACAATGTTATTATCCCAAGATAATCAAGGTGGATGTCTCTTGCCAGCATTATTTTTGTTACCATCCATTGCTTCTTGTATGGATCATGCAATTGGATTCCAGAGGATCATTCTCATGACATAAAAGCATTAGCTTTTTCTTGAATTTTTATGCCTCGTTGCCCCACGGTGGGTACCAGAAAACTGTTGGTGTTTCAATTAGCACCTTTAGAGTGCTTATTGGAAACTAACAGTTATTGCAAGTGTTTAAGTAATTTATCTTCTAATTATAGAGAGGAAGATGCCTCTTTGCTGATGTTTTGCATAGAAAGGATGGTAAACTAATGTTCCTAGCATTTTTACTCAATGGTAAGACATAAGGGTGCATAAACACAATGTGTTGCAGCTAAGGTTTTCTCTGGTTGTTGTAGATCTTAACTACAACTAAACTACCTTTTAATCTATCATATCTCCTCAAGATAAATAGAGCATGAGGGAATAGGAACGGGAATGGATTGGTTGGATTACTTGAATCGATCATCTCGCCAAGATGAGTTCGAGGCTCTGGACTCTCATATCTATGCTAGAATAAGGCTTTATGCAAGAAATCACTCTTTACAATAAGATGGATCTCAGACTTGCAAAGGAGGAGGAACCCCTGTCCAAGGTATAGGCTGGGAAATAGCTTACTAGAAACAAAAAATTATGATGATTTGGCTAACAGGATTCTCGAGGAGGTCACGACACTTATCAAAAGTGTAGGCTGAAAGAAAACTCATTACACAACATCAAACGATAAGAATTAACATCAAAATATCCAAGGAGGAACCCCTGTCCAAGGAGGAGATTGAAACAATAAGTTATAAGAACAAGACATTTTGAAAGAACTCAAATCTTTAGATCAAACTGCATGTTCCTTTTGATTTCCTTCTTCAAGATTTCTCAAAGAATTATAAAGAATTGGGACATGCAAAGGTATGAAATCATACGCAGTTGCTCATCAAACCAATTAACTCTCATCCAAGAGTGAAAAAATATGCACTTTCAAACTTGTTGGAAACAATGGTGTAGCAATTTTGCATAGTAAATAAAGGTTAACAAATAATGAGCCTAAGGATCCTATTTATAGAAACTCAAAGGAGTAGGAAACCTTAAAATCTCCTTGAGTTAACAAACAGTTCTTGCCAATCAACAAGATTTATTCCTATGTCTAAAAGTAGGTGAGAAAGCAGTTAAATGGAAATCTACTTCAGTTAACTGAAACTAAACAAACATTCAACTAGAAGTCTACTTCAGTTGATTGAAACTAAACTGAAAGTGACCTTAAATTACAAAATGTGCCTCCAAAATAGAGATACACAATTAGTGGAGATCTGAGATAAACATCCATAATTGGTGGGATATGACATGCATGATCAATAGGACAAGGAATTAACTTGGAATGAGGCATCAAGTTAACTCCTATCACCATTAATGCTATTTTGAAGTGTAGGACATCCTAGGTGGGTGCTTTACACCTCACCACCTCTAGTCAATAGTTCTTCTAACCAGGAATTGACTTCTTCTACCTCTTACAAACTGATTTTCATATTTGATCTTCTTTGCAACTGTGTCATCCAACCTTGTTGACATGGAATGTGGAAGGTAGTGTGGTAGTAACTGATGGCGGCTTTGTGTTTGGAATGAATACCTCCCCCATTTGGCTATCCATTGAACATTGATGTCATTTACGCCTTCCAAGGCATCTATCTTAACTATGGGCTTCATTTGATGCATGTTTGTGTCAATTTTTTTTAGAAAGTCATGAAGTAGAGCAATTTTGGTCTTGATTTTAACTTGAGAGTACTATATTCTAAAAAACTTAACTTTTGATTGTAAACACAAATATGTTCAGACAACTTTTGAAAACCCTTAAAAATAGCCACCCATCAAGAAGTATTTTTCTAGAAAAAATCTAACATATGGGTATTGTTCATGCTTCAAAGCTAAACAAACCCAATTCATTTGATTTTCAAATTAGTGAATTTTTCTAGAAATCCCTAAAAATAGGGGCAGCGAGTTTGTTGTTTCTAGAAAAATTAAAGAGATGGGTTTTGTTGAAAATCTATGTTGATCATACCCAGTTGGTCAGATTTGTGATTATCTATTGTTTTCTTGGACATGCAAGAAGATCTAAGGCGAGAAAATATAAAAAAGACAAGAAGAATATCAGAATTTATCAACTATCTTTCTTGAAAAGACGTCTTGCAGAGAAAATGACTATTATTGAGCTCCAACCTGCAAACAAAAATGATGAATAATGATGTCCAAGCTTGATACATAGTGATTGATGTTGAAGCAATCAAGTTTGGACACCAACTCATGATGGAGGTTGAGTCTTTCTGCCTAATCTAAAGATCACAACACTAATTTCCACCAATTAAAGGATTTTTTAGACATAGAAAGGATTCAAAATATCTTAACTTTAGTCAACTAAGCCTTAATTTAAATTTAGGCATCCCTTTGAAGAGTTGAACATTTTTTTGTGGTGAAGTGCCTTTGTTCGATCCTTGATCTCGGTTGCTCAGCTACTCCTGAGATGTTGCTGATAGATCCATTGCTGAGATGAAACAACCCTAATTAAGTTTGCCTAGGAGCTACAAATCTCAAAGACTAAATCTGATGTCTTCAATTCAAGGGCGACTTTTCTCCGCAGGGGCGCTTTTGGCCTAAAATTTAGTCAATTTCTTGATTGTTCTTCAATTTTACCATTTTGACCCTCTGTGCTCTGATCTGAGATCACTACTGACTGATGAGTCTAATGATCTCACTAAAACGTGGGATAAATAACCAGCTTAATCCGGGAAAGGATGATTGGTTTCACAAATCCTGAAATTTAGTTTAAGTCCTTCAAAAGCATGGGCGCCCCTGGCCTGCAAGGGCTCTTTTTTATTTTTTACTCATGATTTTCATGTTGCAAACCCTCAAGAATGGTCCTAGTTTGATCTTTGTCATCAAGTGTCAGATTTTTCTTTTGTCTTTGCTAACAGTGTTGTTGTTGAGATTGATCAAAACAAAGAAGGTCATGTTGGAGGTCACCAAGCTTGCAGATAGCATCTGACTACCCAAAAAGATGGGTACCTTTTCCCAGCAAGGGCACTTTTCCTTAACACTTAACCAATTTCTTCATATTCAACATTCATCTTCCACCTTTGGTGTTTTTTGCTTGATCTCCATTTTTGAATGCTTGACAGGTCATGTGAACATGCAACTAGATTGATCACGGAGCTAAAAGGATGTTGAGAAAATGCCTTGAAGAAAGCAGCTGCTAAAAACTTCATTTGGTTACCCAGAATGATGGGTGCCTTTTCTCAACAAGGGCTCTTTTTCCTTGGTGTCCATCAGTTTATCCTATGTTTTACATGCTTGAATGATCAACAGTTGTCATCATTTGATGCATCTCGTAGACTGGTGAATAAGCTCATTGTAAAGTTGGGTTGATGCTGGAGAGATCACCTGAAGATAGGTTGGCTCAACAACTAACATATGAACCATCTAATTCAAGGGCACCCCTAGTCAACAGGGGCTCTTTTCTCATGTTTAACTGTCATTTTGATAGCACTTGCATTGCAGCATCTCTTGACCTCGCTTAGGTTTGCCGATGATTAGTGAATTAGGTGACCATGCTTGGCATGCACTGGAAAGCTACTAGAAACATGAAGAAGATGGTTGCATTAGTGAAGGTTGATGATTGTTTTGGACCCTATGGATTCAAGGGAACCCCTGGCCAATAGGGGCACTTTTAGCCACAATTCCATCATTTCCTTTGAAAAACTTCATCTCTTCGTGCTTGATGTTCGTCATGCATCGTGACAGTTTTGAGGATTATCGTTGATGATGTTTACACGTGTATCTTGGAAATCACCTTCACTGTATTGTGTGTACAAGTGTTGGAAAAATGACTAAGGCATTTGATTGCACAGCCTCCTCTTGTTAGCAAGGTGTGCATTCTCCAGACTTAGTCAATTTTCAGCATTTTTCACTTTTGAAAATCCCCTCTATGAACAAGCATATTTTTGGAGTATTTCTGCCATGGATTCATCGTTGAAGCTTTTGAATCTTAGCTTTCAACACCTAGTACTGGCCAATCTGCCATTAATGGCTACGAAGGTCCTAACTTTCTTCTTGAAAAATAAAAATAGACCCACCAAAGTAAAACTAACTTTTTGGTTATTTTGACTTGACTAGCTTGATCGTGAATTCAATTCATCATATCAAAATCATTTTCAATGAATTCTAGAAAGGTCCTATTTTTAGGGGTTTTCCTATATACAGGGGTTTAAAACCCTAATTTTCAAATTTTCAAAATTTTGCAAGTATCTTCCTTGACACAAACCCACAAAAACCTTATGTTTTGTTTGACCTAAAACATACTTTTGACAACATTTTTACATGATCTAGATTATTTTAACAAAAATGTCTCTTTGAAGCAAAAATTTATTTGGGGTACAACTTTCAAACATTTTCTCAAAGTGATGCAATGGAATAGCATTGTTTCATGAAGACATTCATCATGTACTAAAAATAGTTGAGGTGACAAACACCTTGTAAGGAACTTTTCCTTTCAAGGTAAGAGGTGTATTGTGTACATCTGCATAATCTAGTTACTCAATCTATGGGTAGTATTTTATCGTTCAGACCTACTTTGAGTTAAACAAACCCGATCTACCCACTAAATAGGTTGCGCAATTTTATGTGTTTTCATGTTGAGACCAAGTAACACCATTTAGTGATTTATTTTGGAAGAACACGCATAAATCACTTAATTATCCTATCGAGTCAATTTACATGTTTATTGTGTTTTCAAAATCAAAAATCAAATAATTAATATAGGTAAACTAGACATTTTAAAGATCCCTTGAGCAAATCGACGTATTTTCTTGATAGTGTGGCACTTTTGCACAAATTGATGCTTCTATTTTTGTCAAGACGGCACTTCTATTTTCACATCATCGCTTTTACACATATCAATGCATTTGCTAGGGAAAATAGACATTTGAACAATGATGCCCTCTTTTTGAAAGTCTGACGCTTCTGCCAAACATTAGCACTTCTGCAAAATACTAATGCTTTTGTATAACAACACTACAACACTTTTTCTAGATAGTCCAGGGCTTCTACTTAATTTGACTAAACAATAAACAATTTTTAAACAAAAATGATTGTATTATAGTTCTAAAACATCAAGTACATTTGGAAGTAATTCAAATTGATACAAAACCAACTTTGGCTCACTCATAGCACTCATCAAACAACACACAATGTCCATGTTTTTTAACATCTTGGTCTTACTAAAAATCATTTGTGTTACTTGATTCAAAAAAAATAAGCAAGGAAATTTATGCTCATTATTGTTTTTATTAAAATAATTTTTGGGTATCAAACATTGAAAAGTCATAAAAGATTTCTTTATCAAAACCACTTGGTCTTGTCAAAGGTATCTTCTAGGTTTTCAAAATAGAACCAACATCAACACAATAAACACCAACATCAAAATTGGTATCAAAAAATCAATATCACAACATTCCACTTCACATAACAACTTGAAATTTTTGGCAACAAACCCCTTAAACTAAGTTTTGAAAGCATCAACTAGTTTAGATCTATGTTTAGAAATAATATATTTGTAGACATTTAGTTGAATTAGTACACATATTTTTCAAAACTTTTACCTTGAAGTCACAATCCTACTCTCAAGATTTATAAGTTCATAAACATCATCATCAAAAACACATCAATAAAACTTGAGTCTAGGTTATGTTCAAAAAATTGGAAGTTCCATGTCATTCACATCTTTGAAACATCATACATCATTGGTCCAAAACCTATTAGAAGGTCTTTCTTAGAGAAATTTGAATCAACCAAGTAATTCCAACAATATCATTCACAACATACAACTCCTAGGTTTGATACACATTTTATGGTTACAACAAGATCACAACACCAGAAAAAAAAAATGGAACTAAACCCTAGTGGTTCAAACATACCCATCACAACTAGTGCTAGTGAACCTATCTTTGTGATGCCCAATTTCAATCCTAGAGGATTTTCTACTCCACCACACAATCCACCACCATCTCAACCATCACAAGAAACAAGAGTTCAAATAGATGATATTGTAGACAAACCCCATGAATTTACCGTCAAAGAGTTACTTGAAATGCAACAAGATCCTGTTGCAAGTATGAGTGAGTTTGGTGGTGTTGGCATTGATTTCAACACAGTATAGGTTGGTGCAGAGAAAATAATCAACTAATTGCAGGTTGTACATGTATAGTTGAGATACTATTGAGATGTTGTGAGTACATGGAGCTATCTTTATAGTGTTGCAGGTGTATTGATATGATGAGTTACCAAGTGCTTTTGAGGAATAGTGAAGACAGAGTTGTGTGTGTTCAAAATGTGATCCTATATGTGCTCCACATTTATTCTATTTTGATCCTATGCTTGTACAAATTTTAAGTGTTTTTTATGGGCATCATTAGGTGATATATCCTATATTTTAGCTTCTGGTTTGATGAAGAGTGAAAATTGTGTTCACTGGTGTGTGAACTGGTCTGGAAGAGTTTTTTGTATGTGGATTGGGAGAAATGTTTTTGCTCTGGAATACTCCACTAGTTTTTTTTAGGTATTATGGATCTAGGAGAAGTCTTGTAATGGTGTTATCTATGTTGTATCAAAGGTGTTCATGGTTTGGTGCTTCGGAAGATGAGTTTCAGGTTTACTATGTGTGTCTATACAATCTGGATGGACTGATGGAAAGTGTTTTGTGTATGAAGGTTGTTGCATTTGTTGTGGATGAATCTAAAGGCATATGAGATGTGTTCCATTGTATGGTGAAGAATGTTATGTGGTCCACACGTTATCTTCTTGTTGCAGAAGCATGTACTTCAAAGTTCATTTGTGTTTTCATTAGGTTTGGTCGACCTGGTGTCTACACGTCATGTGAAGGATAAGTATCAATTAAGGAAGCATGTGATTGATCTAAGACATTGTTTTGGGTCTTAGCTAAGTGTTTGTTTGATCCACTCTCATTCTCTTCCATCGCGGGAATGTTGAGTTTCTGACCTAATTTGAATTTGTAAATTGAAGCGTGTGTAACTGACCTTGGAAAAAATTTATAAGGTTGAAGATGCTATAAATACAAGTTGAGATGTTATGGATTGATGTATTTAACATGCCAAAAGTTTGAGAAACAAGAGTGTGCAAAAGTGAATTAATTCAATAATACTTTAATGTGTTAGAATCTTGAAAGTAGTGAGTTGATGGTGTCTACAATTTTCTAATTAAGGTTGTGGATGTGTGTAATTTTTTGTGGTGGATTTTTTTGTTATCTTTTGTATCTATAGGCAGTGAGCCTCCTTGTTGGACAATGAGTCCTATCTTAGGTAGTGAGCCTTGTATCTGGATAGTGATTCCTTGGGAAATGATCCCTTTGGAAGTGAGCCTCTTTTAATCATTTTTGCAATTACTCTATATTGTGAGTTAATCCTCACTGTGGTTTTTCCCTTATTGGGTTTTCCCTATAAATCTAGTGTTTCTTGTGTTGATATTGATTTATGTTATTTGTATTCCATGTTCATACTTAATAACATATTAAAGTGGATGTGAAGTTAATAATTGTTTGAGATTGGTGACAGTTGATTCACCCCCCTCTCAGTTGTCTTGCACCTTTCAACAATTGGTATCAGAGCTTTGGTTCCTTAGAGAAGAGCTTAACCACTTGAGGTAGATCTAATGGCACACAAATTGTCAATCCTTGTGTTTGATGGATCTAACTACTATGACTAGAAACTGTAGATGAGAGGTTACTTGATCTCTCTTGGTTACATCACTTGGAAATTTGTTGAGAAAAAATGTGTTGCACCGGAAAGTGGTCCTTCTTCTGTAGATGAGATTTCTTCCTATGAGGAAAATGAAAAAGAAAGGTATGTAATCTATAGTACTTTATCTAAGACTGAGCAGACAAAAGTTATTTCTTTGGGCACTGCTTATGAAGTTTGGAAAAAGTTGGAAGATATCTATGAAGGAAATGATAGAGTCAAATTCTCAAAGAAACTAGCAGGTAAGTGTAGATATGAGAACTTGAAAATGGAAGAAGTTGAAGATATTTCAAGCTACTTTCAAAGGGTTGATATTGCAGTCAATGAATTCAAAAATCAAGGTGGTACTCTGATAGATGAAGATGTAATGGAGAAGATTTTGATGACTCTACTAGAGAGTTATAGTGATAAGGTCTCAGCTATTGAGGATGTATATGATCCTAAGAAGTTCACTAAAGAACAGCTATTTGGCACCTTGATTGCATTTGAGATGAGGAAGTTTGGAAAAGAAAAGGATAAGATAGAATCAACCTCTAAAGCTACTAAGATAGAAGATGATCTGGATAGTGAAGGTTCAGAAGAGTTGGAAGCAAATTTTATGAGGTTGAAGAAAGGTACTAGTAAGTACAAAGGTATTTTACATTTTAAATGTTTCACTTGTGTAAATATTGTTCATTATGCTTCAAGATGTCCAAATAGAGTTGCACACAAGAAGAATAGAGACAATTCAGAGACAAAAAGGATAAAAATTTCAAGAAATTGTACTATGTTAGAGAATATTTTGGAATTTCTGATGATGAATATAATTTTGAGGGTGATAATGATGAATGCTTGTTTCTATCCTTAGAGAATAAATCAATATCTACTAACCATGGAAGATGTGCAAGGGAATGTGGTCCAGAGAACAAGAAGGAAGAGATGGAAGGTTCTCTAGTTACTACCTTTCATTCTAGACAAGATGAAGACTATTGGGTGATTGACAGTGGCTGCTCAAATCACATGACCGGAGATAAAATTTTACTAAGGTTGAAAAGTATGATGGCAGATTAGTCATGTTTGGAGATGATTCTGGTGAAAATATTGTTGGAAAAGGAACAATTAGTTTTCATGGAAAACACAATACTAATGATGTCTATTATGTAAAGGGATTAAGGCATAATCTTTTAAGTGTTGGACAAATGTGTAGCAAAGGATTCAAGCTTGTGTTTTAGGATAATACTTGTGTGATCAAAAAAGGGTTTGAAACTATGGTTGTTGTAGGAAGAACATATGGAAACATTTATCAGCTTAAGAGTGTTGATGGTCAGTGCCCTATATCTCAAGTTAATGAAAGTTGGCTATGGCACCGGAGGATGGAACATGTAGACTTTGATAATCTGATCAGGATTAATTCAAGAGAGGTTGTTTGGGAATGCCTAAAATCACAAAGCCTACCAATACTGTTCGTAGAAGTTTTTAGTTGGGAAAACAAACAAGATGTAGCTTTAAAGGAAAAGATCAATCAACTACTAGAATGTTGGAATTGGTTCATACATACCTATGTGGTCCTACAATAATAGGAAGTCTTAATGGTGATAGGTATTTCATGCTTTTGATTGATGATTATTCTAGAATGACATGGGTTAGTTTTCTTAGGGAGAAATCTCAAGCTTTGGATAGATTTAAAGTGTTCAAGGCTAGGGTAGAAAATGAAGTGAACATGAGAATCAAATGGTTAAGGCCTGATAGAAGTGGAGAATTCACTTCTAGTGAATTTAATGCATTTTGAGAAGAGCATGGCATGAAGAGACATTTTTCTGCTCCTAGAACTCCTTAGCAAAATAGATTTTTTGATAGGAAGAACAGGATTGTTCAAGAGGCTGCAAGAACAATGATGAAAGAGGAAAATGTACCTAATGTATATTGGAGAGGGGCAATCCACACTACTATTTATATTCTTAACAGAGTTCAAATCAGAGGTAACAGCACAAAGACTCCTTATGAGCTATGGACTAGCAAGATTCCTACTGTTAAGTACTTTAAGGTGTTTGGAAGTAAATGTTACATTAAAAGATATGGTCAAAATATAGGAAATTTTGATGCTAGATGTAATGAAGGTATTTTCCTTGGATATTCAACTAGTAGCAAAGTTTATAGATGCTTCAATAAAATATTTAGAAAGATTGTTGAGAGTGCAAATGTGAAGGTTGATGAAGATATGTACAGACCAATTGAAATAAGTGAAGTTGAACAAGATGAACCTATCTACAAACAATTACAAGAAGAGAATAAAGAAGAATAAGAACATGTTGAAGAAGAAGAAGCTTTGAAACCTGCTCCTAAGACTCCAAAGTATGTATAGAAGAATCACCTAAAAAAATAGATAATTGGAGACAAGAGTGAAGGTGTAAAGACAAGAAGCAAAGTGGTGGCAGCTAAGGTAAATCTATGTTTACTTTCAAAGATAGAACCTAAGTCTATGTGTGAAGCATGCAAAGATGAGAATTGGGTTAGAGCAATGAAAGAGGAGTTGTAGATAGAGAAGAATCAAACATGGGAACTAGTTCCTAGACCTGTAAACAAGAACATAATTGGTAGAAAGTGGGTGTTTAGGAATAATTTGAATGAAAATGGCGAAGTAGTGAGAAAAAAATCAAGCCTTGTATGCAAAGGTTATTCACAAGTTGAAGGAATAGACTTTGAAGAAACATTTGGGCAAGAATGGAGGCTATTTAGATGTTCTAGGAATTTTTTTCTCACAAAGATTTCAAGGTATATCAGATGGATGTTAAGTCTACATTCTTGAATGGAGAATAGGAAGAAGAGGTGTACATGAAACAACTGGAGGGGTTTTAGTTATCAGATGAACCAAACATATTCTGTAAGTTGAAAAAGGCATTGTATGGACTTAAACAGGCTCCCAAAGCATGGTATGCAAGGTTGGACAGATATTTGACACAACAAAGATTCAGCAAAGGCTTTGTAGATAGTAATCTCTATCCCAAGAAGGAAGGAAACAAAATGTTGATAGTAGTTGTGTATGTTGATGATATCATCTTTGGAGGAAATGAAGGTATGTGCAAGAGATTTGCAAAGGAGATGCAAAAATAATTTGAAATGTCTACGATTGGTGAGTTGAATTTCTTCCTTGGACTTCAAGTGGGTCAAACTAATAAGGAAATATTCATTTCACAATCAAATTATGTCAAAGAGTTTTTGAAGAAGTTTGGAATGGATGACTCCAAACTAGTCTGTACCCCTATGGTGATTGGATGCAAATTGAGTAAAGATGATGATTCTCCTGAAGTTGATTAGAGAATGTACAAATCTATGATTGGTGGATTGTTATATCTTACTGCTACTAGACAAGATATCATGCATGCAGTATGTTTGGTTGCCATATTTTAAGCAAAACCTAAAGAAGCACATGTTATAGCTATGAAGAGGATATTCAAATATCTAAAAGGAACTTTGGATTATGACCTGTGGTATCCTAAGGATATTGATTTCACTTTGAGTGCTTACACTGATGTAGATTGGGCTGGTTGTGTAGATGACCAGAAGAGTACAAGTGGTGGTGCATTCTTTCTTGGAGGAAGATTGGTTTCATGGCTAAGAAAGAAACAGGATTCAGTTTCTTTATCCACTGCAAAAGTTGAGTACATTGTCGCAGCATCTAGCTGCACATAGGTTTTATGGATGAAGCAAACATTGAAGGACATAGGAGTGATGAGTGATGAGCATATCCCTATATTTTGTGATAATACAAGAGCTATAAAAATTTCAAAGAATTTGGTAATGCATTCAAGGACAAAGCCTATATCTATCAGATACCAATTCTTGAGAGAAAAAGTATTGGAGAATGAATTCAAGTTGGCGTATGTGCCTACAAAGGATCAAATTGTAGATATATTTACTAAGGCTCTTCCAAAGGATACTTTTGAGTATCTCAGGGAGAATTTGGGGGTTGTTTCTCCTCCTTCTTTGAACTAGGTGCACATGGAGGAGCATCAGTCTAGTGGATCTGCAAATTCTTCATTTTTCTAGATTGGTGACTGAGGTCTACTCCTCAGGGGGAGTAGGAAGTTTCATTGTTGCAGTATGAGATGTGGGTGCACTCCTAAGGGGGAGTGATCAGAGTTTTTTTCCTTTTCCATTTATTTCAAAGGGGGAGAGAGATTCATGTGAAAAAGGAAAAGTTGAAAAGGAGGAGAAAGTGTAGGACTATTGTGTAGGTTTTCTAATCTAGAAAATAAAGGAGAGTGTGTATTGTGTCTGTTGGAACTATAAAAATCTGATGATTTTACATATTTTTCATCCCCCTGAGTTTCCATATGAGTCCTCATCATAAGCACAGGGGCCTTCCATCATGACTTTTTGTTTCCATTTTGCCTATATTTATCCCAAAATCCATCAAGTCATGCATTTTTCATGTTGTGGTCCAAATCGGCATAAGTCTATCTTGGTCTTCCCAACCCCCAATGCATTTTTGCTAACATATGTTTGTTGCAGGCTTATCGGCATGAGTTCTTAATTGTCACAGCGATCGGCATTTACCTATGGGTATATATCGGCATGAGATGGCCAGGGTCTCCCTGATACATTTTTCTGATAAACGTGTGTGTTTCCTATTGGCAAGAAATTTCTGATGCCATGGCGATGGGTTTTCATCTACTGGTGGCTATCGGCGAGACATTCACGTGGTTTTGGAGACAGTGGAATGGTCTATTGGCAGGAGTATTTTTCACCGTGGAGAGGTCTCCTTGAATGGGTCGAGTCTCACTGACTAATACATGTGGTGGTTCATCGGAAAAATTTGTTGCATTCGATATTAAGTCATAGCAAACCCTTTTGGTCTCACCGAACAACGTATGAGGGTTCATTTCGGCCAAACTAAGCGATATCGGTATGTGGTCTTGGCGAGTGATCTTCGGTCTCGTTGACATTTCATTGGTGGTTTTCGGTGAGAGAACTAATATGTCTCAGCAATGCACGAATGGATGGTGTTGCTTAGTAAGACTTATGTGACTTTAGTGTATGGTCTTGGCGAGTACGGTGGGTCTTGCCGATAGAACACAAAATGACTTTGTCGGCATGATGATTGATTTGTCTCGGCGACACCCAAGATGGTTGATGGATTTTGGTATGACTCAAGTGTTCTACGAGAGGTCTCCCTGATGTCAGTATGTTATAACAACTCACATAAGATAGAAGGATACATCAGCGAGAGAACCATTATGTTACAGTGACACATAGGATGGAGGGAGATTTTTAGTGAAACACAATATGCTTTGTGAGACATCTCCCTGATATCATGAAGTCACAGTGACATGTGAAAGGTAAAAGAACTCTCAGGGAAACATAAAGTGATCTACAGGATATCTCCCTGACTCAGATAAGTCACGGCCAAAGCGAATAAAGCACGGGGCGACTGTAGCGATTGAATTGCCTTCGGCATGACTGTGATTTGTCTCAGCAATTGTTCCAGTGTCGATTAATAAAATTCAAATGTTGTGGCCAACATGTGGATGTTCAATTACCATTGCAGGCCGACATGTAATGAGCCTGAATTATGTGGTTGGTCGACATGGCATCTCAATATGATATATTTTCCTGATGCTAGTGTATAAATAGGTAGTTTGTAATTGTAAAATCATCATGGGCTATTAGATATTTGATACACAGCAAATAGATAGAGTAGAATAAAATTCTTAGATCATAGACTATTGTTGCATAATTTCAAAATGGAGGTATTTATGAAAGTCATTTGATGTTGCTACAACTTTCTGGTGTCAATTATCTATTGAATTTAATGAAAGTATTGCTAAGTTGTCTACAAGATGGATTCTTTCTAATTGTTTAAATTGATATAACAAGTTTATATTCAATTCATCAGTGCACATTTGTTGTTTTTATGTGGTTAATCGATTGGTTCTTTCAAGCAAAGATTAAATCCTTTTAGTTTATCATAGTAATCAGAGAGATTCATTTGGATTGTTAAAGTAGAGCTTAGTAGTTACAGTATTGCATGTTTATACAAGTTGCAAACAGAATGTATGCCAGATAATTTGAGTTCTCTCCAGAGAATGTTGCTCATCTTGATTTCATTTGACTCTGCATACCCAATAAGGCACTGGTCTCTGCAGTTTCATCATTAAGATTCATTTATTCTTTTTATATCTATTAATTGAGCATTTTAGGATTTAGATTAAGAAGATTGCTATTGCACTTGAATTCATTTTTTCACTTGCATCTGCCATTGTGGAAAAATCATTGCAAGAAGGATAACCATAAGTCAAGTCTTCTTCATTCAGAAAGGTACACCCGCCTAGGTCTAGCAGCACCTGAAGAGTAGAAGGTTGAGTTCTCTTGACCTTGTCTGTTACCCTAAAGCGTATCAAGAGATTGGTAGGCTCTTGAGGTGTTCTGCCTGCGTTTTTGAGAGCTAACAGTTTCTTTGGTGGTTTTTCACATCATGTGTTGCCATCAATGAAAAAGGGGGAGATTTTTGCAAGTATGAGTGATTTTAGTGGTGTTGTCATTGATGTTATCATTTATGTCAACACAGTATAGCTTGGTGTAGAGAAAGGAACCAAGTGATTGTAAGTTGTACATGTATAGTTGAGATAATATTGAGATATTGTGAGTACATGGAGCTATCTTTACAGTGTTGCAGGTGTGTTGATATGATGAGTTACCAAGTGCTTTTGAGGAATAGTGAAGACAGAGTTGTGTGTGTTCAGAATGTGATCTTGTATGTGCTTCAAATTTCTTCTATGTTGATCCTATGCTTGTGTGGATCTAAAGTGTTTTTTATGGGCATCATTAGGTGATATATCCTAGATTGTAGCTTCGGGTTTGATGAAGAGTGAAAGTTGTGTTCATTGGTGTGTGAATTGGTCTGGCAGAGTTGTTTGTCTATGGACTAGGAGAATTTTTTCTACTCCATTGTCCTCCACTGGTTTGTTTTAGGTCTTGCAGATTTGGTAGAAGGCTTGTAATGGTTTTATCTATGTTGTATCAAAGGTGTTTGTGGTTTGGTACTCTAAAAGATGAGTTTCAGGGTTACTATGTGTGTATGTACAGTCCAAATGGACTAATGGAAAGTGTTTTGTGTATGAAGGTTTTTGCATTTGTTGTGAATGAATCTGAAGGAATCTGAGATGTGTTCCAGTGTATGGTGAAGCATTTTATGTGGTCCACATTTTATCTTCTTATTGCAGAAGCATGTACTTCAAAGTTCATTTGTATTTTCATTAGGTTTGTCCACCCTGGTGTCTACACATCATGTGAAGAATAAGTATCAATTGAGGAAGCGTGTGATTGATCCAAGACATTTTGGGTCTTGGTTAAGTGTTGGTTTGGTCTGCTCTCATTCTCTTCCACCCCAGGAATGTTGAGTTGTTGACCTAATTTGAATTTATAAATTGAAGCATGTTTAGCCAACCTTGGAGAAATTTTCTAAGGTTGGAGATGGTATAAATACAAGTCAAGATTTTATGGATTGATGTATTGAACATGCCACAAGTTTGAGAAAAAAGAGTGTGTGAAAGTAAATTAAGGCAGTAGTACTTTAATGTGTTAGACTCCTAAAAGCAATGAGATGATGATGTCTACAATCTTTTGATTAAGTTTGTGGATGTGTGTAATTTGTTGTGGTGGATTTTTCTATTATCTTTTTTATCTATACGCAATGAACCTTCTTGTTGGATAGTGAGTCCTATTTATAGGCAGTGATCCTTTTATCCAGATAATGAATCCTTCTTGGGTAGTGATCCCTTTGGAAGTGAGCCTCTTTGTAATTGGTTTTGTAATTACTCTATATTGTGAGTTAATCCTCACTGTGGTTTTTCCCTTATTGAGTTTTCCCCATAAATCTGGTGTTTCTTGTGTTGATATTTCTTTTTGTTATTTGCATTTCATTTTCATACTTAATAATAGAATAAAGTGGATGTGAATTTAATAATTGTATGAGATTGGTGACAACCGATTCACCCCCCCTCTCAATTTTTTTGTGCCTTTCAATAGATCCTAGGGTCCATCAAATCATAAACACAATGTTGAGCTTAAACCCAACTCAATACATGCTTACACTTGCACAACAAGGAACAAAAATTCCTTATACTTTTGATGTGGACACACTTAGGGAATAACCCTTGTCAAATTTTGTATCTATGGATCAACCTTCTCAAAATGCACCTTTGGTACATAGCATCATTCAATCATTTCCAACATCTTCATTACATGTACCAAGCCAACCTATAATCACTAGAGTATATTCAACTAATCTCACAAGTTAGCATGGAAATCCCTAAAGTCTAGAGAATTATGTAAATGTGGGAATTCAAAATGCTAATACCAATGTTCCACTAACATTTCATGATATTCCTAGTATACAAGGTTCACAAATCATATCACAAAAACCACAAGGTTCACAAATAATATCGCAATAACCCCAAGGTTCACAAATCATATCACAACAACTACAATGTTCACAAATCATATCACAACAACCCCAAGTTTCATAACTCATATCACAACAACAACAAGGCTATCCAACAACAAAAGGTCCTCAAAGTAAAATCCAACAACCTCCAGGTATTAAACCACCTCAAGGTTCTCAAAACATACCTCAACAACCACAAGGTCCTCAAGTATCACAATATTTAGGATCTCAAAACCAAGGTGTTCAATATGCATCACAACATCAACCAATGTCGTACAATCAATTGTCACAAAATCAAGGAAATTTTCAACCAATGTCCCAACATCAATTGGTACCAAATCAAGGATCACAACAACTATCTCAAAATCAAATGGGTTTACAAAATCATGTGGTTCCCCCACAACATCAAATCTTGCAAGGTCCTATATCAACAACATCAAACATCCCAACATCAAGGACAAGTTTGCCCCGATCAAAATCAAAATATCTCAAATCAAAATTTGCAACATCATGTGTTAAAAAATCAAAATTTAGTTCCATAACAACATCAATAGCAAGATTTTCAAATTCAAAATCAAAATATTCCTCCATCACAACATATTATCATTCCACAAAATCAACATATTTCACAAAATCAATGCATCACCTTGAATCAAAACATTCTACATTCACAACACATCAAATTCCATCACCCCAAAGACAACAATATTGGCAAGCCCAAAAAAATTCTATTGCACAACAACAAGCCTTGCAAGAAAAATAAGCTCAAAAAGTGTTGCAAGCACAACAAGCCTTACAGGCTCAACAAGCTCAACAACAATATGTTCAACAACAACAATTTCTTGTACAAAAACAGCAATATGCTAGTTCTCAACAAAATGTAGAAAATCAACATTCATATGGAGCATGTAGCACATGAACACCATCAAAACCTCAAAATCCACAATATCACACCAATCCATAATTCACACCATATAACACATACAATAATATGCCATCATATCAAAATATGGCTTACAATTCATCTACCATTCCACAATTCAACACATATGCTCCACCGTTGAACAATCCTACAAACAACATATCTTTGCAAATCAAGACACACACAAAAAATTCAAGATATTCAAGCAGGGAAAACCAAAAAGTCATATGCAGTGCAAGATTTGTGTCCCTACCCATTTGGTCATAATATTGAAATGATACCATTCCCTCTAGGCTTTGAGATACCTAAATTTGACAAGAACAAAGGCCATAGTAATCCAGATGAGCACATTAGGGAATTTTATGTGGCATGCATGGAAGTAGCATAAAATGATTCATACTTGATGTGTATCTTCCCAAAAATTTTGGGAGGCCAAGCTATAGAATGGTTCTCACACCTACCTCCAAGAATCAAGACATTCCAAGAGATAATAGATCATTTTATAGCACATTTCTCCTACAATATTGATACAAACATAAGCTTGGAGGAACTATATACCCTTAAACAAAACAAGGGAGAAGAATTTGCATCATTCTTACAATGATGGAGACATAGAGCAAGAAAATGTAAATGGCCAAAGCGGAAGAATTAACAAATAGAGATCATTGTTGGAGATGTAGAAACTGATCTATCCTTCCAATTAAGGATGCAATGTGTGTTGACATATGAGGAACTAATATCCAAGGGAATTAGCATTGAAAGAGCCCTCATTGCAAAAGGAGCAACACAAATATACAAAGACAATCATTCATCATCTAGTTCCAGTGAAAAACCCTATATATGGGCCAAAAATAAGAATGTTACTAATGATGGCATCGTTGATGCAAAGGTTGTAATAAGTTCTCCATCACAAGAAAACACAACTGAAAAACAATCAGCAAATTATCAACAATGTAAACCCCCTGAGAGGACCACCACCTAAAAAAAACAATTACCCACAAAAATGTAAATGTACACCCTTGGGGGATCCTATTGAAATGGTGTTAAAAAAGTTGATTCATCCAAATCTCATCACACTTATAGATTACAAGAACTATCAAGAACCTCAAGTCAAACCTCCTTGGTATAAAGATGTGGATCATTATGAATTTCACAAAATGAAGGGACATAAAACATCAAGTTACATGAAATTGAAGAATGATATCCAAGACCTCATTGATAATGGAGAGGTAAGCATTGGCCAACAACCTAGGAATCAAGACCTTGGGATATACAAGACCGCTATGCCTAGCCATAACAAGGGAAATGATAACAGAAAGGGAAAAGGTTATCATCAAGTAGTCATATGTACAATAATTTCATAAGAGCATGTGATCATCATATATCCATCATCATGATAAAAGTTCTTGTTGTTTAGTATAGATTCACCACATGAAGAGGGAAGGTAACTATCCAAGGAGACTCGTTACAACCTAGAACCTCATAAAAGAAAAATCCCACAAATTATAGTCTCTTGGATCAATTAAAGAAAACTCCCACTTGAATTTCCATCTTGGAACTCTTAAAAATCTCCCCAACACATGAGGATATCTTAGAAAAATCTCTTTCATCATCATCCATACCTAATGACATTGATACAGATCAATTCCAAGCTATCGTCAGACATATCCCATCATCCCATTTACTTATATTTTTGAGAATGACATTCCACTACAACCATTTCATAACCGTGATTTACATCTTGAGGTCTACATTCATAAGAAAAATGTAAAAAAATTCTTGGTAGATGGAGGTGTTGGCCTAAACATCTACAACCTTTAGTTGATAAAAATCTAGGCTACTCTGAAGATGTAATCAAGAAATAAAAAGGTGTCACTATTAGAGCTTATGATGACAATGAGCAAAGTTTGCAAGGCACTATCAAGATACCCATCCAAGTAGGACCAGCTATTACAAAAACAACTTTCCAAGTCCTTTATCTTGATCTACCCTACAACATACTTCTTGGTCGACCATGGATTCATGTCATGCAAGTTGTAGCCTTGACCTATCACCAATGCATCAAGTTTCCATATGATAATAGATAAATAACCATCCATGGTGATCCTGAGCCTTTTTTCTATTGTAAAAACATAAAGAATAATTATTATAAGGTTCCACAAGTTCCTATGAATGATGCACTTACGATACCCTCATCCTATGTTGACCCATCTACCCTACCATTCACATCTGATTCTAAGGAATCGACATTGAAGAACATCCAAGAGATCAAGGTAGTTATCAAAGACAATGGTTGTGGAGATTATAACCTCAAGGACTCTTTTTTTGTGGGAGGGATTCCTCTTTCTCCTAGATCCTATGGAAAACCTTAGCATATTACCAAAGTGACAAAGACAATCAAGATATCACCTACCACTTTAATGAAGTGGGGAGATTTATATAAGTCATTTGTGAGGAGAATACATCAGAGTGGTTATATCAGGATGAGAAATAAGTACCTTCACTTCCCATGGATGACAACAACAAAGGGATTTAATTGATGAAAGGTATGGGATTTAATCAAAATGAAAAGCTTGGTTTAAACAATCATGGCTCGAGAGAACCTATTGCTACTGAGAAACGTCCTAAAAATCTTGGTCTTGGATTCACCACAACCAAAGTGACCAGTCTTGGCAAGGGTGCTTCTATTAAGGAGTTTAAATCTTCCTCTTGGTTAAACACATCACATAATGATGACATCGATGACTTCCCCCTTGACATTATAGACCTTTTTGAGGATACCTCCATTTTCATTATTACTACCACATCCTTTGAATCTTCTAGCCAAATTACCGAATTGAGACTTGTTTACCCCCAACTCATAAATTGGGACCAACAAGGACCACTTATTCTTGATTCTTTCCAAAACAATGAGGCTATTTCAAAATTTATGGGGCTTCGAGATCACATACCATATGGAGATCATAAAGTAGTATTTGACATTGAGTTGGATACCCAAGTGTAATATACTAAAATGATTAAATCCCTTAGTCATAAAATTGAAAATATGAAAATCATAACTCAATCCCCAAGTGAAAAACACATTGTGGCACTTTTTTATCACAAAACAATCAAAATAAAGGATGTATCCAAGGGTGAAAACCTCTTTGAGGTTCTCAAGGATGAGGTATTCAATCTACCAAGTATTACAATAGAACAAGAAAATTCAACAGTATTGGTAGATTCACCTAATCTAGTCAATGTGGGAATGAAGGAAGAACCACGGGTCACATTCTATGCTTCTTCCCTAGATGATGAAGAATAGAAAAACAACAAAATTCTTAAGAGAGTGCAAGATCAACTTTTCTTGGTCCTATGCAAACATGTCAAGGCTCGACACATCATTAGTCATTCATTGTCTCACCATTCATCCTCAAGCAAAGTCGGTCAAGCAGAAGTTGAAAAAAATGCATCCACAAATAGCATTGTTGGTAAAGGTTGAATTCTAGAAGCTTCTTGACATAGGATTCATCAAACCGATAGACTATCCTGAGTCGATTTCCAACCTACTTCTAATTTCAAAATTCACTAGGGTAATCAGGATATGCACTGACTTCAGACACTTAAATAAGGCATGTCCCAAGGATGATTTTCCCCTACCAGACAAAGATATCATTGTGGACCTGACAGTTGAGCATGAAATGCTTTCGCTCATGGATGGATTCTTAGGATATAATTAGATAATGATAGCTAAGGAAGATCATCATAAAACAGCATTCACGTGCTCGTGGGGAACATTTTGCTAGAACATAATTCCTTTTGGTCTTAAGAACGTTGGAGCAACATATCAAAGGGCCATGAATTTTATTTTTCATGACATGATCCATCAGACTTTGGAAATTTGTGTGGATGATATCTTGGCTAATTCTAAAACAAGGGAAGAACATCTAGATGTGTTGGCACCAATATTTGATAGACTTGATAAGTATCAGGTGCAGTTGAACCCTAAGAAGTGCATCTTTGGTGTCACTATAAGCAATGTCTTGGGATACATTATGTCATGAAGGGAAATTTAAATGGACCCAATTAAGGTCAAGGAAATCATGGACATGAAACCACCATAGACACTTGAGCAACTTTAAGGCCTACAAGGGAGATTGCAATCTATCAAAAGTTTCATAGCACAACTAGCAAATAAGTGCCACCCATTTACTCATCTTCTTCAAAAGGGTGTGGCCTACAATTGGGATCAAAAATGCGAGCAGGCATTTCAACAACTCAAGGATTATCTAGCAACAACACTTGTCTTGATGCCACTGATAGCAGGCAAGCCTTTGATACTCTACATCTTCGCTACTTCAGTAGCCTTAGGATCTCTTTTGACTCAACATGATAAAATGGGAAAGGAGAGAGCTATATATTACATCAATAGAACCTTGGTAGGATATGATCTAAATTATTCACCCATTGAAAAATAGTTTTTAATAGTGGTGTTTGCTTCCTAAAAGCTTAGGAACTACATGCTCTCCCATCAAGTTAAACTCATCTCCAAGGTAGATCCACTCAAGTACTTATTGTCAAAAGCTACTCTCATGGGTCGTAGGGGAAAATGGGTAATGATCCTCATAGAGTTTGACATAGAATATGGGGTAAAAATACAAAGTTGTCACTTTTATAAAGGAAACAACCAACACTAATCGAACTTTTAAAATTGAATCACTAAAAACCGATATATATGTTTTGAATTTTGAAATGATGTAAACTAATCAAATATTTATTTTTTAGTATATTTTATGTTTGTATTTCTTTGAAAAAATTAAAAAATTATTTGAATATAGTTTTTTATAAATTAACACTATAATTTGGTTGTTGATAAAATGTTGAAAAATGAAGTTACATGAGACGTCAATCTTTATATAGTAATTTTTTTTTTTTCCTTCAATATTTTTGTGTGTATTTATAACTTGAAACTTTAGGGCATAGATATATTTTTTTCCAATTTTGATAAATAAATATTTAAATGTGTGTGTATTAAAACATAGTTGTTCCAATTGACATCAACTTTCATATTAATTATTTTTCTAAAATAGAAAAAAAATATATACCATCTTGATATAGATTCTTGTGTCTAGGGCATCATATTTTTATTTTTTTAATAGTTTTTACTATTTTTCCTTGACATGGTAATCAACCTAATTTTTTGTATTGATAACCTACATTTAGTAAAAATAAAAAAGAAAATATAAATAATAATTAAACTATTAAAATATATACATTTTTCAAAACTAAACTTATGGATCTACGAAAGGGTATTTTTTAATTTTTTAAAAAATATTTTTACACAAGTAGGAGTTGTTGAAACATCAAGTTTTTTAAATATTTTTGGTAAATTGGACTCAAAGTGGTGCTAAATATGCATTTAGACAACAATTTTAGTTGGAAAAGTTGTGGACATATATAACTTAGCTAGAATGAATCTTACAAGATCATATTTTTGACCAAAATTAATTTTTAGTTAAAAATACTTAAATTCACTTGTGCTGATAAGTTGGATAAAAGTGTGACACAACTTTGTGTTGATACCCTATGTTGATCAAAAATCCATCAAGGGACAAGTCATCATTGATCAACTAGCAGAATCCCCCATCTATGCAGAGAATCCTTGGTGTCAAAATTTCCTGATGAATTAGTGTTCATCCTTAGCACAATAGAATAATGGAAGTTGTATTTTGATGGTTCTTACACAAGCATGGGTCTAGAGCAATAATTTCATTCACCCCACAAGGTGATTGCATCCCCAAATTGTACAAGTTAGCTTTTCCATGCACAAATAACATAGCTAAGTATGAGGCCCTCATCACATGGTTGAGAAGTGTGCTACAATGGTAGATCCAAGAGCTAAAAGTTTATGGGATGATAAACTAATGCCTTACAAGAAGATGGTGGTGGACAATTTTAAGGACTATTTCATTGACATAACATTTGAGAAGATACCTAGTATTAGCAATTGAGTAGAATATTCCACTAATACCATTTGATCCTTGCTAGACATGCCTCATAATAGTTTGAAATGTGAGTTCCTTGCTGAGCAACTTCTCTTACCAAATTTTGAGGTACCAAAATCTGAATTTGTGTGTAAAATCATTGGTCCTGATTTCTTGTGGTATCATGACATATTCACTTACCTACATAGATGTATCCTCCCATTTGACCTTACTTTTGAACCTTGGAAAGACTTTTATTAGAAGAGCATCCTAATTTGTCCTTTTAGGTGATACCCTTTACAAGTGAAGTCTCAAAGGAAAGTTATTGCGATGTCTTAACCAAGAGGAAGCATTGAATGCTTTAAAAGAAGTGCACTAAAGAATTTATGGATCACATTCGAGTGGTGCAACCTTGGCCAAGAAATTGTTAAGGATAGGATATTATTGGCCTGCTATGGAACAAGAAGCAAATAAATTTATCAAGAAATGTTTATAATGCCAAAAACATGGAGATCTCATTCACGCACCAGCTCAAGAGCTCAAACCTATCACTGCACCTTGACCCTTTTCATAATGGGGACTCAACCTCATAAGAAAAATCACAACCACCTAATCCAATGGTCATAAGTTCATCATCATAGCCATAGAGTATTTTACAAAGTGGATCGAAGCAATACCAATGACCTACATAACAGGAAAGCACATATCCAAGTTTATCTTTAATTACCTCATTTGTCGCTATGGTGTTCCTCAAGCCCTTATCATAGATAATGGATCAAATTTTAAGAACTAGGATTTCCATGAACTATTTTAATGATTCAATAACTAGCATCGCTTTTCCACCCCTTACTACCCCCAAGGAAACGGTCAAACCAAGGCTTCTAACAAGATCATTATTAAGATATTGAAGAAGATAGTCAATGAAGCTAGTTGTGATTGGCACCTACAACTGAACCCCACCTTATGGACCTACCAAACCACTATCCACACACCCACAGATGCAACACCTTATTCCATGGTCTATGGAACTAAATCCATCATTCATATTGAGGTCAAGCTCCCATCCCTAAGAGTGTCATTGTGACATCTCATCACTAATGAAGAATATAGAGTATCCAAGTTGAATGAGCTAGAGTTTTTGGATGAACGTCACCTTGAAGCATTGAACCACCTATAGGCATACCAAATTATACTTAGAAGGATCTATACAAGAAGATCAAATGCTAATGCTTCTAGGTGGGAGACCTTGTCCTAAAATAGAATCAAAAGAATATGCCAGATCCAAATAGCAAGGGTAAATTTGAACCAAATTGGTTAGGACCTTTCATTATCACAGCAAGCTATGGCTCGGGAGCTTATCAACTAACCACCCCTGAAGGAGAAACCTTGCAGGATCCCATCAATAGGACACATCTCAAAAAAATTATTCCTAGCCCATGAGGGATATAAATCCAAAAAACAAAAAAAATGATCAAAATAGTAAAGGGAAAAATTAACCTCTAGAGAAAACCACTTCAGTGGCACTTTGGGAAAGTACCACAATTAAAACTTGGCAAATAGATGCCTTGTATAAATAAGCAACGTCTCCCATCCACCATTGGCTCTTTGGCTTATCTTGCATCCTCCATCCATCACATCCATCTTCCATCTTGTTTATCCTATTTATTCCTTCATCCATCTGCATTTGTATCATAGCTTGGTATTGAGCAGGTATCATATTCCCCTTTATTAAGTTAGTCTATCACATCACACTAGGGGCATCTTCCTATACTTGCATCAAATTGGGTTCTTCTATATTCCCTTAAGGTTATTCTCAAAATTCCCAAAACATTTACAAAATTATTAAAATATCAAAAACATTGGAAACATTTTCAAAATCCAGAATAGTTGTAAAGTTCAAAATCCAAAAACATCCAAAAAATTTGTAAATTTCAAAATCCAAAAACATCCACAACATCGTAAAAATATCAAAAACATCCAAATCATCTTGAAACTCCAAAAACATCCAAATCATATCAAAACCCCTAAATAGGTCAAAAACATCAAAAAAGTTAAAAACACTTGTCAAACTATATTGTCTCTACACTTACATAGGCAAGACCATCAACTGATGAGCCCCTGATGCTTAGGTTAGTCCTTTAGCAATCTATCATAATAAACTGACAATCCATCAATGCTCATATATCATCAATAAATGGTCATTTATTGGGAGTCAATCAAACTATGTTGTCTTTATGCTTACATAAGCAAGGCCATCATTGATGAGCCCCTGAGGCATTAGGTCAACCCCCCTTAGGTCTTGTTCTTGGTCTAACCTTAAAAAACACAAAAACATTTGGAAAACATGAAAATCAAAAAATTCAAATATTTTTTATAAAACCAAAACAACCTCAAATAACATGAAAACTTAAGCATTCACATAATCTTAAAAGTTCAAAAACAACCTCAAAACATTTCAAAACATCAAAAACATTAAAATATTTGGAAAACAATATCACCCATCCCATTTTTCTTTCACCAATAAACTTTCATCCCTAATAAATTGATCATTGTCTTCAACCTTTGGCAACGCAAATTGAAATAGGTATAACAATCAATGAAGCATAAACTTTAAAGTGTAAAAATATTAAGTCTTGACCATGAGTAAAAGTCAGTTAACATTTGTATCAATAGCCTATCAAATAGTTAGATTTAGTTAAACATCCGATAACATGTCCTACAGGTACATCTTTCCTACAATGGACATCATCATTGGAAATCACCGTAATCACATCAATTTGGTAAGAGGTATAAATAGCATTGACTGTTTGTTCATTTTGATCTTTTCTTATGATTTATCTTATTGGTCCATTCTGGTGATCTCTCGATGATGTCTACTAAAAATATTTAGAGAAAAAGGAATGGGGCATTGATTGTTACTTTTGTTTATTGTGCTCATTTGATATTCTTGTATTGGTGAATACTTATCTTGCATGTGTTGAGATAGCCTCAAGTAAAATAATGGATAGGACATATTAGGTTATTCATACCTTTTGTGTGTTAGTTTCCTTACTTTGATGGCATATTATTTCACATGATCAAACAAGGTTTTTGTATGTCAGGTATGAACAAGGATACTCCTATATGTTTGTAGATTCAAAGTCCATCACATTAGATACAACGCCATCCTAGGTTTTCAATACCTTGATGCATCATGTTTATTTTCTATATCAAAAATAAGGAATGATATGATGAATTTATCGTAATCCAAGAAGCAAAGCAGTATCATCTATCCTATCTCATCACACATCTAATAAGGTCTCTAAAAATCATGGACTTGTTGGAATTATGAAAAATAAAGGGCTAATCAATATCCATTTCATTCTTCTATCTTTTGTCCATGCTAACATTTCCAACCCAGTATCATGACATTCAAAACAAATCATATAAATACATCCATCCTGCATCCACCAATCATTAGCATATATATCATAGCAATGATTTGGCATTATCATAAATATCCTATGGAAAATACAAAAAAGGAAATGCATCTCATAGCATACATCATGCATATGTAATCATCACATATTATATGGGAAAAAAGATATAAAAGGAAATCATCCATTAAATTTTCATACATCATCATCATATTATTATCATAATCATATATCAAATATGTAATATGCATAATAAGGAGAATCATCACCGTGGGTGAGTGCACCAATTTGTCATAAAAAAAAGGTGCCACTTTTACTTTTTTGACCCGAAATGACTATTTTGTGAGTAAAAAATTTGGCACTCTCCAAATGGCTCAAATGACTGGGCCTAAGGCTTGGCATTTCAAAATTAAATTCATTTGGAGAGCACCAAATTTTATGATCACCAAATGAAATTCATCATTTGGCGAGCACCAAATTTGGCACTAGCCTAATGAACTGCTCCATTTGACTAGTGCCAAATTTGGTGCTCGAGAAATGTGAAGCATGAATTTTTGCAATGCATTTTTGTGAACTCTTTCTTTTTCTCTTTCTCTACTAGGGAAACTATATACATGAAATAAGTTGACATTTACATATGGACATTTACTTTCTTATACTTTAAGTTATATTCATGTATATAGTTTCAGTATGTTTGAGAGTGGTTTCAAATCTCTTGGAGTTATAATACAAATTCTAGTTTTTGGAAGATCTTATAATTTTTCAAACAGTTAAATTTCAGTAATTAGCATGTCAAATTTCAATAATCAAGAGGTCAGGTTTCAATATTCAACAAGTTGTATCA
>VDFB02281492.1:725649691-725714606 GCA_007258455.2 Sequoia sempervirens
GAGGTGAGGGAGTGAGAGAGAGGGTATGGAGGGAGAGGTAAAGAGGTATAGGTGAGATAGAGAGGTAGGTACAGGGAGAGTAGTATGGAGTTATAGAGGGAGATATGGAGGGAGAGGTAGGGATAGAGGGACAAATAGGGATGGAGAGAGAGGTGGGAGAGAGAGAGAGAGAAGTAGAGAGATAGGTGGGTAGAGAGATGGAGGGGGATAGAGAGTAGATAGCGAAGGAGAGAGGGAAGGAGAGGGAGGGAGGGAGAGGGAGGTGAGATAGATAAAGAGAGGAGGGAGGGATGGATATGTAGGGAGAGAGAGAGGTGAGATAAAGAGAAATAGATAGAGAGATAGGTAGATAGGTAAGGAGGAATGTGGAGAGATTGAAAGAGGGAAGGTGGGAAAGAGAGAGAAAGAGATATAGAGGGATAGGTTATATAGCAAGAAGTAGAGAGTGAAGGTGGATGAGAGGGGAAGAGAGAGAGAGAGAGGGGTGAGATAGAGAGCAGAGAGAGATATATAGAGATAGAAGGAGAGGGAGGGGAGATAGAGAAATGTAGAGAGGGAAGGAGGGAGGGAGGGAGATAGAGATTAGAGAGGGAAGGAGAGAGAGAGAGGTATGGGCATGTATAGAGGTAGTTCTTGATCTCAAGGGATGGAGATAGTGAGAGAGAGAGAGGTCTAGAGCATAAGAGATGAAAATGAGTGAGATAGAGAGAGAGAGAGAGAGAGAGAAAGATGCTATAAAACTTGTTGATTACTGAAATTCGACCTCCTGATTACTAAAATATGACATGTTGATTACTGAAATTCAATTAAGTTCAAAAATTATAAGATCTTCCAAAAACTAGAATTTGCATTATAACTCCAAGAGATTCGAAACCACTCTCAAACATCCTAAAACTATATATATTAAATATAACTTAAAGTATAAGAAAGTAAATGTTCGTATGTAAATGTCAAATTTTTATTTCATGTATATAGTTTCCTTGGAAGAGAAAGAGAAAAAGAAAGAGTTCACAAAAATGCATTGCAAAAAGTCATGCTTCCCATTTTGTGAGTGCCAAATTTGGTGTTCGCCAAATGTGTTGCATTGGGAAATACAAACCCAAGGGATCATATTTTTCCTTGGGAATCCAAACCAAAGGGTTGGACAACCATTTCATGCCAAGGAAGTGACTTTCTAAAAGGGTAACAAAATTTCACATAGTTTTGGTTGTGCTAACTGTTAGGTTTGCACATCATTCAATGCAAGTTTACTAAAAATTGTGATGATGTTAGGCTCTCTCTTACCTATATAACCATATATTCTTTTAACATTTTGATTATGTTAAGGTTTTCATCCATAACTTCTCTTGTTAGTGCCTCTGTTTTTTGTCAAAAACCAACATGTGCTAGTTTTAGTATAGATTTTTACTCATTCGTTGAATTTTGAAACAAAATACATTTTTATAAACTAGACTCCATTCTACACAATGAAAAAAGAAAATTTTATTTTTGATTAGTTTTCAAAAAAATTAGGGGGCAACACACTCGAATTTCAGCTTTTTAGGATGTTTCCACTTTAAAAATTCATAAGATATTATATATTCATTAAAAAATTAGTTGAAAGAACTAGGATAAACTACATGGTGTTAGCTAATTTCTCACTGTTTAGATTTTTGAAATTCTAAGAAAAAGTTAATGAAAAAGGGAGGCCACAATAGATGCTATGCTATTTTTTATATAAAATCAGGACAACTTTTGGTGGCCCCCTTTTTAAAACCCTAAATCTTCATTATTTTCAAAAAAAAAAATAGTAGCTTAGAAAGTAGTCTTGGAGCACTTCAACTCTTGTTCTTATTGCATCTTCAAATTTTGAGCATAACTAACTTCATTTTCTCATGAACATCAGACTTTGCTAACTTCAAAAAAAAGTGGCATCTTAAGAGCCATTTTTTTGTCACAACTTGGTGCACTTACCCTCATATAAGCATCTCATAAACATATGAATCCATACATATCCATAATGCATCCATGCATACATTAGTATAAGCATAACCATGAAATAAAAAGGCACATAATAACTATAATTGTCACATTTGATCATCTCATATATATCAAAAAATGAATTTCATGGCACATATCAAAAAAGTGTGTGATATATTATCAAAAATATACATGAGGCTATCAAAAAATAATTCAATGAATGTAAATACATTATTAATTAGGCTATATATAAAAAAAGTGTCTATATCTATGGAGCTACCCTCTACTTCCCTGATCCTCATCTTGACAAGGTGGTGGTTGATGACCCCCTCTACCTAATGGACCTCCTATTGAGGGTCCCCCTGTTGATCCAGTTGGTCCTAGGGCACTCCTATGGGAAAAATCTGGCTAGCATCAATGTTGAGGAACCTCTCAATTATATATTGTTGATAATATGATGCCTCGGCCATAGCCTGTCCATATAAACCTGATGGCACTAGTGCTTGTTCCTATGCATGTGCCTAAATCTACACAATAGCATCTAAATATTGTGTGCTATCTCTTGGGTTATCTATATATATTTTTGTTGTCATTGTTGCCACTCTTGAGCAAGTTTTCCATAGGCCTGGTCATGCTCTTGTTGAGCAGTGTCTCTCTCCTATTAATAGTGATCATACTCAGCCCATGTGATGTCCCTCTCTTGAATGGTTGTATCTCTCTCAATCATCCTTTGTTGTACTAAGGCTTGGAGATATAGCCCTCCCTACACCTACTATTGTGGTACAAATGGTGGTGGTATTGGTGGAGGTGGCCTTACTAGTTGGACCCTTGGCTACTATCCAATCCTTGGAACTTGTCTATTATGTCGTCTTGGGACATTTCCAAGAACCTATCCATCATGTTATTGCAGCATATGTACTCTGCCTCTACCTCTACCCCTACTACATCTAGTAGCATCAACCCCTGCTAGGTCTATCAACCTAATTGGAGCATGCAATACAAACCACATGTCATAAGTGGGGGTGGTACTAGGATCATTTGGTCCCCCTGCATAGGCCCAAGGAAGTGGGGCAAGTTGTCTAAAGTCATCAATGGTTGTCTGAGGGACCATTTGCTATCCCCAAGCATGAATCTTTGTGTAGGTCCTAGAAAATGCAACTTTGTAATCAGGTGTTAGAGCATCTTGTTGCTCTCCAAACTATCAGGCAACCCTATCTAGAAAGTATCTCTCAATAATGTGTATCTACGTCCTAGAAGCCACTGTTTCTAGTGTGTATAGTAAAGATGAGTCTGATCATCATCTCATGGCTCTACCTATAGCCATGGTTTCCACCTAAAAATTGTCATGTCATAAATCACTCTCTTCCAGTAGGTTATGTCTATTACACCTATGTGGTGGAGAGTGTCCATCCCTTCATATTTGTACACCACAAGATCCTCCTCATCAATGTCTCATAGAGTAATCATCTATCAAAGCACAACGATATGCTCCCAAGCCCAGATGTGAATCAATGTGACTCCTATAGACAAGCTATGACCTCTCATGTAGACAACCTGATGCATATCGTGGTATAAGGTCACCAAGATACATGGTCCCCATGAATAATTCCAAACATTCTCAATGATGCCCCCTAATAATGTACCCCAATCAAGACTAAATCCTTGATTGCATATGTTTCACATCAAGACTCCCATGATGAGTCCTCCAATCACCAAGGTCAAATAGCTAACCCAGCCATGGTACCTCTGTAGGTCAATCTGGACACCCTCGACATGCATTTGATCCACTCCTAGTACTTTGAACATAGAAGCAGTGCCAAGCTCTACATCAAAAATAATCTTGTCACCATGAATCGATACTTGTAGGATGCACCATACATCCTCAAGTGTGATAGCAACCTTGCCTCTTAGAAGGTGGAAAGAAGAGATCTTTGAATGCCACTGCTCTATGAGTGCACTCATCATCACAAGATGTGTCCTGATCTTTGACATATAATAGATATGATATGTGTCAACTACTTCCAATAACTTGTCCTCATCCTTGAAACTGATCATCCAGCCTAAAATCCCTAGCCTCTGCGCATGTGACTATAGTGGATGGAAGCTCTCCTACATGCACAATGCGCACATCTTTTTTTGCTAAAATTGAGAAAAAAATCTTGTCTAAAACCTCAAAAATGAAAAAGTGAGCCTCTTTACAAAGGCATCACTCTATCAATTTAGCAAATGCATTTCTATTTTATAGTTTCTTTTTAGTGCAAAGGCACGATGGTATTTCAAATGAGTCATTATAAAACAAAAGTGTGGTTCTGAAATCATGCATATGCATGGCTCTCTAACTTTTCAAAGGCGTAGGTTTTTTTAAAAATACATAAATTATTCTAAACCCTAATGCAAATTCTCTAGAGAAACACCCTATTACAAAGGCATCACTAAATCTTACAAAAGTGTCACCTATCGTTATAAAAGTGCCATTGAAATAGTGATTCCTTTTTTTTATCTAATCTAACCTACTGATGAGGGCCACACCACCCAAACCCCACAGAAAACACAACAACAAATACCAACACAAAATATGTGAGATAGAAAAATGACTTACTTTCAATTATTTTCAGAAAATTAAATTACAGATTTGAAGCTTACATGCTACAACCTCATGGGCTTGATTTATTACAACAAAATCAACTATGAAAAGAAAATCTATTATTTGGAGCCACAATTTGCACTATCAAGGCCACCTTCTACAACCCCCACTTAACCCTTTTTATTTTCCCCAATAACTGGCCTAGAATGCTCTAGAAAGATCAAATTTCCCCTTTTTGTTTTGGTGCCAAAAGTCCTGCTATTTTATTTTTGGCCTAGGAAGAATTTTTTATGAAACTCACTTTTTAGAGGACCAACTTCGCAGAGCCATAACTTTTGATCTGGGTGTCTGATTTTCTATTATTTCATATTTTTGGAAAGCTCTTGACAAGCTCTACATCATGCAAACCACCATAGGTCTGTTTGACCACTTTTTGACCTATTTTAGGGCCTCCAAAGTTTTACATCTAAATTTGAAGCTGCATTGGATAAATTTCTTGGGACAAAAACTTTAATTTCTCCCAAACCGTGCAGGGTATTGAGGTGATTCTTTCGTGACCAAAAATGATTTTCTACTTTGCTCGTTGGGGTAAATTTCACATCCATAAAAGCCCGTTTAGGTCAACTTACTAAAAAATAGTAAGTGCCTGATTTTCGCTATTTTTGATGCTTGACAATCTTATACCCTTAAGTTCCATCATGGGACTCAAAAGAACTAAAGAAAATAAAGAAAACATTTTTTTGGGTGATGCAAGATTTCCCTACACCACTGGATGCTCCTACATCAGACACCCAGGGTAATTTGAAAAGTGACCCTGTCACTTCTGAGGAGTTAGAGGAAAATCGAGACGGTTAACCTCAGCCTCAGATAACCATGATGAATCTTCAATAGGAATTCCTCTCCATTTCACCACGTACTCTTCATATTGCCTATTTCTTGTGCTTCTACCCACATGGCTATCCAAGATTTCTTCTATCTCTTCCTTCTTTGAAGTAGGTGCTAGAATTTTCAACTATTCATTTATCGGACCCTCCTCTATATCACCTTCATGATACTCTATCAAATCAACAATGTTGAACACAGGAGAAATGTTTATTCCACTAGGAAAATCTACCTCATAAGCATTCCCTCAATCATGATTCTTCAGGATCTTGCATGGTCCAAAATTCTTCATCTTTAACTTGTTGTATGTACCAACTGGAAACCTTTCCTTTTGCAAATGAACCATCACTTCATCTCCTACCTGGAACTCCTTATGCCTCCTTTTCTTATCTGCCTGAGCCTTATATTGTGAGTTAATCTTATAGATATATTTCTTCACCTCTTCGTGCAAATTCTTTAGGTGGTCAGCAAAATCTTCAGCCTCAGCACTACTCTTCTCCACCTTATCCATCTTTCTCAGTTCAGAAGTAGTTTTGGGACTACTCCCATGCACAATCTGGAATGGTGATTTATGGGTACTCCTATTGATAGAATTATTATAAGAAAATAATTCCTATGGTATAATCAAATCCCATCCCTTAGGCTTATCTCCTACTAAGCATCTTAGCAGGTTACCCAAACTCCTATTCAGCACCTATGTTTGTTCATCAGTCTGTGGATGGTGTGTAGAACTAAACTTCAAATTTATTTTCAGCTTCTTCCATAATGTCCTCCATAAATAACCAACAAATTTGGTATCTCTGTCTGAAACTATACTCTTTGGTAGACCATATAGTCTCACCACCTCTCTGAAAAACAACTCTGCAACATGAATAACATCATTGGTCTTATGACACGAAATGAAATGTGCAATCTTTGAAAATCTCTCCACCACCACAAATATGGAATCATGCCCTTGTTGATGGTGTTTTCTGCACAGCAACAATCAGACAGAATACAATATTCTATCTCTGTTGAAAGGTTATTTTCAACAATAAATCACTGAAAAATCACCCCAAGGTCTCTCGGGTGTCAAGTCATGACAATGCATAAACAACTCAGATAATATGTGAAAATGCTGGTAATCACAAAGGGACCTTACTACAAGCAAACTGTATCTTTCAATTTATCAGATTTTGCAATATGATGATCTCCGATTCCTAAATCTAACCGAATGATAAAGAAATAACAAAAGATAAGGGTATAAGAATATGATAAAATCTAAATTATTCCTAGGATGAGTAATTCAAATGATAGATATCTGGAATGGACCAATCTCAAACAACCAATTCCTACTTAACCCCAATGCAGTATCACAAGAACGGTGCAATCTTCTGAGGTATGTAGATTTTCAAATCATAGACATTCATCTACAATCGAACTTAAGCACATGTGAATATATGGTCCAGGTTGACTTCACCAGCCTACTACAATCAAATAGTTACTGGGAGTATAGACCAGAGATTGCTAGAAACATTCCAAATATGAAATCATAAACATCATTCACCAAACTAAAACTAATTTAATTCTGAATGTTAAACCCTAAATCCTCAAGCAATTTAAAAGATAGAACAACAAGAACCATGCAAAATGAAATAACACAAGAGATTTCACTAGGAAAACCACAATGCCTTCAATTGTATTAGATCATCAAACTGTTGCAACAATTCCACTGTTCTGATATAGTATTTGCTTCAAGAAATTGAATACTACTCTAACTACAAAATACTCTAGCTCTTTGCTCTTACTTATCTCTATTACTTTCTAGCTAACCCCTTACAATGAAGCAAGAATGCCCTTTTATAGCAAATCCCAAGGTATGTCGGCCCAGCCAAACATTTTTACCAGATAAATATAATTTCCAAAACAAGTCAGCCTAAGGAAATCAAAGTAAGGCACGCATTAAATGCCATCTATCATCAAGGTCGGCCTTGACACAGTCCCCAATGTAGCTCGGTCCAATGTATGCCCTATGATAATAAGGAAGCACAAATCTCAAAACAGGCATTAACTGCCACTTCCTTTATCCTTTCTTTGAACCGATGATCCCTGGACCCTCAAGAATGTTCCATCCAATTTGGTGACGGGTGGCAAAGGTAATATCCTAAGCCGACATTTAATGGAATCAATCTCTTCTTTTGATTGGTCAACAATCTTATTCCATTCCTCCTTATTGGCCTAATATTTGTCCATCACTAGCAAATATGTGGCTACATCATCTAACTAGTGGGCAGTTATAACACTCTTTGAATCTGGGGCATAAACCTCATGCCACCATTCCCTTAGCTGCTCCAGACTCAGATATTTTGGGGCAATCTTTCTCCTTCTTGTCATCACCTCAAAGAAGGCAATGCATCCATCGTACAATTCAATAAGATCACCATCAATTGATTTCTTCCATTTCCGGATCTTCTTTATAGCCTTCTGCCTAATCTGCAGAGCCTCGAACCATTCCCAAGGTTCATCTAATCTAGAAGAAGCAAGAATTCCATCTGCAGCCAGTTGTTCCTTACCATGCCCCATGATGACCCTAGATTTCTGCAACAAGAGGTCCATGTCTTCCTTGTCCTAGGATAGTACATGCTCCAACAGCTCCTTGGCTTGGACTGCATCCTTCCCAACTGAAAGGATGTCCCTAATTGCATTATCCCCTCTTACTTGCACATCTTTTAGCCAATCCATCGCAGTTTGAGCAGTGGCCTTCATTCTCTCAATCTCAGAAATAGTTTCTTTAGGTAGGAAGCCAGGAGTAGCTGAAGAAGAAGGGTGGAGAGATTGCAGAGGTTTCATCACTTCTTCCAAACATTTCCTTAGTCTTTCATTCTCCTTTCTCAGCTCATGCTTGGTCTGGGTCTCTTTTCTCAACCTCCCAATAATCATAGCACTGGACCCTTCATATTCCTCTATGTCCTGCTCCATGGATGCCAGTCCGAGGTTGATAATTTGCACATTGTAGTCTTGACCTGTGACCTCTTCTCTTGTCTTGTCCGCGGCAGGGGTGGCAATGTGGATGACCTTGTTATTCGCTTCATCCCTTTCCACCTTGGAAACCACCCTAGTTTCCTTCCTTTTCTTTCCCTTGCCAATTTTAGATAGCATTTCGTCCCAATCCAAGGGAGTGTCTTCGACTACCACCTATTTCTTTCTTGCTATCTCCTTTTCAAGCCAGTCCGGGGCTGCAGGCTCTACCCGGATTTCTTCTATTTTGACCTCTTCTAGCTGTTCTGTCATTTTCTCTTCTTCCTCTATAGTTATTTTATCTTCCTCTTTCTCAAGGAGCTGCTCACCTTGATCAACTTCTTCAAGTTCCACCTCTTGCCCCGGTGATGGGGTTCTAGCAGGGATATCTTCTTTCTTCTCGGGCGATCCGTTACCTCTGTCACTTTTTGAGGAATCTTCATATTGCACCAAAGGAGAAGTATGCCTTTCCTCCTCTTCAACTTCCAGCTCTGCTGCTTCACTAAAGAATATTCCTCCCTTGAGGGGCCCTGCCTCTCCACTGGTTTCATGCTCCTCAATTATCTCATGCTCAAGCACACTTGGTGGTGGGGAAGCATCCCTAGGTGGCTCCATGACTGGCGATTCTGGCGGAGGATCTGTCTTTGGCACAGTGTCTTTTGGAGAGGGAGTCCTGGATCTCCTTGTGTAAATTTTAGTCTTTTCTCCCCCTGAGCTTTCCACATCAACAATCGGAGGCTCATCCTTTGATGCCTCCTGAGCCTTCTTCTTCAAGAGTATTGTTGTTCTTGCCTTCTTCGGTGGTGGAGGAGCATCCCCCTCTTCTGCCTTTTCCAACTCATCAGAGGACGTACCAATCTTCAAATTCTGCCATCTCCTCTTTCCTTTTGGCTTCCTCTTTGGTTCAGGACCACTTTCCTTGGGACCTCTAATCTTTATCTTGAAAGGAGAGCTCTTTACCGTTTTCCCTTTGGGGTCATCTTCCCCGGATTCCTCTGAAGTAGACATGGGATTAAGGTCTCCCATCAAATTGAAGGTACAAGTTACCTTCTCGCTTTCCAGCTCCCAAATTTTATGTTTCAACTAGGAAGAGGTGAATTTCATAACTGGGGCCATTAGGTCTTCTAACTCCATAACCCCATCCTCATTCCAATTGATATCCCTGACTAACCTATCCTTCACAGTTTCATAAGCATGATTCTGCACCAGGTTTCCATCGTCCTCCAGTTGATCCGAGATCAACTGGACATTGTATTGTCTGATTGCATCAACAGGGAGCCTGGAGTACCTCTTCTTTCTGGCCTCAAGATCATCTTTGATGTTGGCCCAATAATCCTCTAGGTCATCTTTATGTCGGTACTCCCTTATGGCCTTCTTCTGCGCCTCTCCTGTGATATCAAAATTCATCCTTTTGGAGTGGAAGGAGAAACCATATGCTGCTAACTCATCTCCTACCGTATGTGTTGATTGAATAGAGGGGTACACCTCTGCCACACCAATTCCAAGGGGAAAATCCCCACCAAAGCCTGTCTTATGCTTTTCTTTCTTCACAATGGCATCAAACTCACAAATCTGCCTCACAACCTCCAACAAAACAATGTGATCAGTAGGATAGCGAGGTAACCTATATGGCGCGACCGGGCATCCATCAATTCTAAGGTAAGTGAAGGTGGGAAATTGGATGAACCAGACCCCATAATTCTTTATCAACCCTTTGGCTCCATCTGACAATCTCATATGCTCAGCGTTCTGGAGCATCCTGGTGATATGCATCGTGAAGGCATCATTGGCCCTTCTGTAGTTCTTGTGTCCTAGGCGCAGCTTCCGATAGACCTCATAGATAATATCTTGTCCAAGCGTCCCTCGTGGATTCAGACCCTTGTATGGGTAGAATCTAGCCAACACATATATGACATAAGAGGACATAGTGAACCTCTTACTCTCTAGAACATTCTGTAGCTGTTTGTCAATTTCAGCACTAATAAGCCCTGCCCAGTGATAGTTAGTTCCTTGCTCAACCTTGGTGATTACGTGGACCATCCAGCTCTCTAGCACCCCGGCAGTCTTCAAACCAGCTACTCTGCTCAAAAATGTTATGGCATCATAAACATCCGACCTGAACTTAACTCTGTGCAACTGCTTAGGCAATTTAGAATGGTGGGACTTTGGTTTCTCTAACCATGAATTGATTATCTGTTGAGCCTTGACTCGCTCATTCTCATAGTATGTTTTAGCTATGTCTATGTTCAAAGCACACACTGAAGGCAGGTCAGGCATACCAAAGGCCTGAGCAATGTAGACAAGACTGAAATTAGCCAAGACCCTTCCCTCAGTACTAACCACCCTTTGTGTATCAAAGTCATACTATCGAGCACACACAAGAATCAGCTCATAACATTGAATTTCCAGAGGGAACCCAGCCACATGCACAAGTCCGGACTTCATCATTCCATACCTTAAGGCCGACAAATCCTTCTCAGCTATTCTCTGCTTAAACTCTTCATACCCCCAAGCTCCCACATTAGTATCAGACACTTCGGACCATACGGAGAATATCCTGCTCTCAGGAAGGTAACTCTTAATATCCAATCTTAATCGCTCTACCCCAGAAATGGATGACCCCTCTGTGCCCCCCTTAAATTTTCTGGCAGCAGCCTTGCTTGATTGAGCCTGCACTCACAAAAGACATCATTAGTATTTAATTATCATGCATATTCCAATCCAAAGGTTAGCCTAAAATCATATAAAGCAATTAAAATCATCACAAACTGCTAATCCTTGAAGATCCGGAGAAATAAGGCAGTCCAGGAAAATCATGCAAACCGGGAAAATCCAGTCGGGGCAGAATTTTGAAGAAATCTGACCCACATGGACTCTCACTGCCAAAACATGATTAGTCAAATAAATTGTTAATACAGCCCAAAATCATTAGATTATCATGAAATTCACTCACCAGCAACAAGAAATAAGCAATTAGCATTCACTCCATTAGTCCTATCTTCGAAAAATTGAAGAAAATAAAAATAGATAGGAAAATCGAAAAAATTCGGGTGAGAAGGATTTTCATGGACAGTTCGAAGAACTCCGAAAATTGCTATGCCCCGCGGAATCAGCCGAAATTGGGAAAATCTGTTTGCGGAGGAATTCCACGAGGACCTCAGAAACCTGACAAACGACGACACGTGAACTAGCGACCAAATGATCATGCAAACCTTTCTACCTGGACTCGAATAGGCCCGAAATTGATACCAACCAACAAGATTCAAAATGTGAAGGAAATTAGACTTCAAAAGACTTCAAACGATGAATTCTCCAGGCAGACTGATGATGCCCTAATTTTGATGAAAAAAACCTCTCGCCATTAAAACTAGAGCAAGCTCGAGGTTTAAAATATCAACGATAAAGAGAAGTCTAAGGCACTCTGAATCCTCACAAGGTGGGGGCAGCATAATACAAGGGCAAGATTGACAAATCATCACAAATCTGTTATTCTGGGCCGAGCATCAAGGAAACCCTAACCCCGTAGATGGCGAATTTAGCACTAAAAGGGCAAAAAATCTAACCCAAAACCCCATCTAAAGGATACACTCGCCATCTAATCAAATAAATAGCACTCATAGGGCACGGGTGATGGGGTTCTACGACAAAAATGGGTCAAACCCTGACTCTACAAATGCAGAATCAAAACCCAGCAAAGGCCGACCCAAAATGATCATCATTCAATACGGAAGAACCCAACCATTGCGTAAACAAACAAGAGGGGCCATCGATAACACACCATGGATTAATTCAGTCGAAACTCGAGGTCAAAGAAGCAATCACGAAGCAAACTCGTCCCAGCAATGGAAACCCCAATCAGCACCAAACAACCCACGCGCAAACAACACAGGATCAATGCTCAAAGCTCAAATGAAAGCTCTCAATCGCCAAAACAGCAAGCAAATGAATGATAAAGTCAAAAAATGATGCTCAAAAGGTTTCATATCCATTCATTTGTGCGTCTGAGCAAGGGTACCTTAGTCATTAATGAGCGACAAGACACTTCTGACAAATCCAGAAACCCGAGCCCAAAACAGAATTTCGAAAAATCTCAAGATACGCGGAAATCCGAATGGACAGAAATTTTGCGAAAATGCAAAAACTGGGAAAATGATGAAGTTCAGGATTTTAGTGCAGACCGGGAATATTCGTCCGAACCGGAAAATCCCGAAATTGGATAAAAACCTGGATTCGGAGAATCCAGCCAGAAACAGACAAAGAACCAGGGCCCGGGAAAATCCGCCGGAGTTGGAAAATTCCAGACCTAGGTGAAAACCCGAATTTTTCTTTAAACTCAATTTTAATCAATTACAGCCTCAAGGCAAGGTCAAAGCTAGCGAAACCGACATGTCAAGACCTCAAAAGGATAGATCCAATAAAACCAAAGGTCAAAAGACATCAGAAAAGAGGGTCCCTACTCCAAGTGGGGCGTGTGTGTGAAAACTGCACAACAAATGGCGACTCTGCTGGGGAAATGCTCCTGAGTATTTTGATGACAAACTGGAATCAAGAACCCAGAAATTATGGTTTCAACTCACCTATCCCGCCACCACCTAAGTAAAAACAAAGAAGCTCCTAATCATTGAAACTTTCCTATACCAGGGTCAAGGTGTGTGCATATGCATTCATTACCTACCCTTAGTTACAACAAGGACCAAACTTGGTATGAGGCTACGTAAAGATTCATACTCTAAAAGTGACCTGGATAGAGCCTCGATGCTAGTCAGGCATCCATAGCCCCGAGGAGGTTATCACTGTGATCCTCCTGAACATAGCTCTACTGCCAGACAGGCGTCTATAGCCTCGGTAGAGATATTCAGATCCTCCTGATGAGTTGAATTCAAGCCTTTTGATTTTCAATATTTTTCCTTTTTTTTTTTTTTTATATCCTTTCTTTTTCACTCATTTCATTCAACCTGTGAACAGTGAAGTCCACACTCAGGGCTGAGAACCACAGTGGCACTAGAGTAGAAAAGGATTTTTCACATGTTTAGACCTTATAAGGACCTTCTGTAACTTCAAGTATATTTAATAATTAAAAGTATGAGACCCCAATATATTCCTGTTAGACTGATTAGAAAACCCTTTGCCTCGACATAAGGATAAGTGACATGAGATAAAGAGTTCGTACCATGGTGTCCTGGAAGGATGATTAGAGTTTGTAAGGGAAATACCAGAAACATCAGACCTACTTTGTCACTATTGCCATATAGATGCACCCAAAGATCCCAAAAAGAGAAAGAACCAAGAGCAAGAGCAACACGGACCAAAACAAACAAACCAAAGAAAACCTACTCTAACCAAAGCAAACAAGCAAAGCAAAAGGGAAATATACTATAACCAACAAAACAAGCAAAGCAACCTAAACTAACTATGTACAGAGTGAAGAGTTGAAAATAGCTCAGGACTGAAAATAATGTTTCAAATACTGCCCATTGACAAGCAATGGGATATCCTCTCCTGTAAGAGTCTAAAGATGGAAGGCATTATCTCCAAGTATTTCAGCAATCTGATATGGGCCAAGCCAGAGTTTATCAAACTTCCCATGGTTCCCTTTCTGATCATGAGGTTTATCCCAATATAAGACAAGGTCAAAAATCTAGAAGGTTTTAACTTTAGCTCTCCTATCAAACCATCTCTTAACTACCCCCTGATGTTTGGAAAAGTTCTCAAGGGCATTATCTCGTTTCTCCTCAAGGTGCAGTAATTCTGTCAACCTAGCCTCCCTTCTGTCCCCTTCATCATAAAACTGATTTATAAACTGCAAAGTTGGGATCTTGAGTTCAATGGGGAATACTGGCTCCAGACCATACACTAAGTGATAAGGAGATGTTCCAATGGATGACTTAAGTCTGGTATGATCTATCTAAAGGGAAAACCGAAGCTGGGTGTGCCAGTCTTTTGGGTTCCTTTCTAATAGCTTACGGATGACAGTCAATAGGTTCTTATTAGAGGATTCTGCTAAGCCATTACCCTGAGGATAATAATTGGACGCAAACCTCACAATAATCCCATGATCAAAAGCCCAATTTGAAAATTTCAAAGATGCAAAAGCAGGACCATTATCACAAACAATAGCAATAGGGCATCCAAAATGATTAAGAATAGCAGATTCTAAAAAATAAATCACTACATCAGATGTACACTACCTGCAAGAAAAATCCTCAGTCCATCTTGTAAAATAATCAGTAATGGTGAGAATGTACCTGTGTCCTGCAGAAGATGGTGGAGTGATAGGGCCTATGAAATCCATACCCCACTAAGCAAATGGTCTTACCTCAATGACCGGTTGGAGTGGAAGCGCTGCATACCTTTCCCTCGTTGCTGTAGTCTGGCAAGTGTGATAGGTCCGTACATGATGGTGAACATCTTTGAACAGTGTGGGCCAGTAGTAACCTACCCTCAAGATCTGATTTGTAGTGGCAATTGCAGAGCCATGACCAGTACCATATTTCTCATGAAATTTATTCATCACTCTTTCAGTTTCTTGTTTCCCAAGGCACCTCAAATAAATGCCTTCATAATTTTTCTTATACAGAACAGCTCCTTTCAACATGAAACTATCACTCTTTAACCGTAGAGCTCATCTTTGGACTACATTCAGATGACCTAGAGGTCATTGATTCAGCAGATAATACACTAGGTCATCATACCAACCATCTGGGAAAACTTCTTCAATATTATAATTTTGAACAGACAATTCAGGGCCTATCTCAGCCATAGTTTGAGTGAGTCCTTGCCCTCTTACCAGCTTCATGGGCTGGATCTCAATGTCATACTCTTGTAGCATGGTCACCCATTTAGCTCTGCATTCACCCAATTCATTTTGCATTAGAAGTAATTTAACTGCAGAATCAGGGACAATTGCATATACTTTATTTCTGAGGATATAATGCCTGAATTTCTTTACTGCTCTGACCAGGGCATACACTTGCTTTTCCACACTTGGATATTTCAACTCAGCATCTTTTAATGGTGCGCTCATAAAAGCAATAGGATGCTCATTTCCCTCATCAGACTTTTGAGTCAACATTCCAGCACATGAATGATCTGAAGCAAAGGAATAGATGTAGAAGGGCTTGCTATAATTAGGACTTACCAATACTGGAGCATTAGCAATGGCTCTTTTGATTTTTGCAAAGGCTTCCTTCGCTTCTATAGTCCATTCGATCTTAGCATCTTGTTTCAACATTGCATTTAATGGTTTCACAATTTCAGCAAATCCAATAATGAATTTTTTGACAAAGTTGATCTTACTAAAGAAAGACTTCATCTCCTTTTTGCTAGCAGGCGGCTGAATCTTTAGTATGGCCTCCACTCTCTCTGGATCAATAGCAATTCCCTTTTCTGATATGACATGTCTCAGTAGCTTTCCCTCTATTACTCTGAAAATACACTTTTTAGGATTCAAAGATATGCCAAACTCCCTGCACCTTTGAAACACTTTGTGCAGGTCTGAGATGTGATCCCCTCTGTTCTTTGAGAACATAGTCAGATCATCCATATAAATGATGATGCATTTTCCTATGATATCCTTAAAAGCAATATCCATAGCCCTTTGAAATGTGGCCCCTGCATTAATGAGTCCAAATGGCATCCTCCTGTAGGCAAAGGTACCCCACTTAGTTGTAAAAGTAGTCTTGTGTCTATCCTCATACTGGACCATTACCTGATTGTACCCTGAATAACCATCCAAAAAGGACATCATCTGAGATCCATTGACCACTTGAAGCACTTCATCTAATGAAGGAACTGGATAGTTATCTTTTTCTGATGATCTATTCAAATTTTTGAAATCGACACAGAGCCTAATTTCTTCATTCTTTTTCCTCACTGGAACCAGGTTGGCCACCCATGTTGAATGTCTGACAGGAAATATGATTCTGACAAATAATAGTTTTTGAACTTCTTTCTGTATGACTGGTTCCAATAACGCATTAATTGGTCTTTGTCTCTGCCTAAAGGGCTTTGCATCTGGCTTCAAAGGGATAGTATGAGTTATGATTGATGTATCATAAGTTTTCAAGTCCTCGTAACTCCAGGCTACTATATCAGGGAAGTTGTGTAAGGCTTTGATTATCCCTTGTCTTTCTTCTAGAGTACATACCTTGCCAATGAAAATGTTCTTGACATTGTCCTCAGTCCCTAAATTGTGAGTGTCACACTGTCCACTGATCGATTCTTTCTTTGACTCTAGTTCCTAATCTCTGATCTTGTCCATATCAAAAATTCGCTCCAACTATACCATTCCCCTTGGAATAGTATTTGATTTCAGGTTTATCACACCTTCCAAATCCAGTTCTGCTTCCTGGAGCTCTGTCTCATCGATGATTTGGGAAGCAAAAACATCTGTATTTGTGATAAAATCCAAGATATGTTTATCATCTTCAAATACCTGGAAGTTAGTAACATTGTCTGGAACTGATGGCACAGGAGTTAATTCAACAGTGAATTTCTTTAATCCCGACAGAGATAGAGGCTACAGAGTACTTGTTGCTTGAGCCAGGGAATCAGCACTTTGATTCTTCTGCCGTGGGATAAGTTGGATGTTGAAAGCGTCAAATCCCTCAATGAGGTACCACACTCTATGCCTATAATTAGTCATTCTCCTATCGTGGCATGAATATTGCTTTCTCACCTGTTTAACTACTAACTCAGAATCTCCAAAAACTTGCAGAATCTTGACCTTTTTCTTAAGTGCCATGAGAAGTCCATGTATCAATGCCTCATATTCTGCTACCTTATTGGTGCAATGAAATTGGAGTCTATGGGTTGCAAAGAAATTCTTACCTTTTGGACTAATCAATTCAAACCCTGCCCTAGCTCCATGCTTGGACTTGGATCCATCAAACCTAAGTGTCCAACACTCAGTAGCTGCAATCTTCTTCACCACGTCCTTTGGCTTAATATTGCTGGGTGGCTTTTTAGATGACATGAACTTCTTTTCTTGGCAGTCTTTCTGAGGATCTTGTATATTTGTTTGAACTGCCAGGGTTGGATTCATGCATTTATGTACTTGTTCTACTACTATTTGGCATAAACAACACTCCAACTCTGAATGAGAAGCATTATGAACTCTACACCAATTAGGTAAGAGTAATTCTTCAAAGCTTGTCCTTCTTCCAAGGCAAACCTGATTGTCAACACACTGCGTGATGAATTCCTGAAAACTGTCCAATAGACTGAGCCGGTTATCTTCAGGTTCCTTTTCTTTCTCAACTGATTCTGTCAAAATAGTAACAGGGCTGAGTCTTGTTTCATCATCAATAGGCATCGTATGCAACATCAATACCTCCTTTGAGTCTGACTCCTTGTATTGAGTTGATAATATGTAATTTCTCATTCCAACTTTTGATATCAGAACTTCTGTTGAAGTCTTTTAATATTTTGTGATCATGTACTTCATTCTTGGCTCTCTCTCAATTCTGATCTGATTGGGCACTCCTTTCCATGGAAGCCACATATGAGAATGATCAGTTGACACATAACCATTCAAAGCCTTAGTAAAATCTCTTCCCAGGATCAAACCATATGCATCAGGAATATCAGCTACCTGAATATTGATAACCTGTTGAATTCTTGGATCTGAAGCTATCTCCATGTGAATCATGTTTAGTTCTCCCACCACATTTACTTCAGTTCTATCCAACTAAGTCACCTTCTTCTGAGAATCAGCAGGTGTAATTCCTAGAGCTCTACACACTCCAAATGGCATCACATTGGTGGAAGCACCAGAATCTAATAAACAATTATGCAGATTCTTATTAAAGATACGCACAAAAATTAGAAATGGTGGAGTTTCTATTTTTCCTTGAAACAAAGTAGGTTGAGTATCTACTTGAGCCACTTGAGTCTTATCCTTTTCTTTTTCTTTATCTCTAGGGGGCATGTTAGTCCGATTTTGGGCCTGATTTTGTGTGCTCATAGGCTGAGAACTGGAAGCCTGGTTGATATTCTCTCTAGAAGGCTTATCCAAAGATATTGGGTGTGCATCATAAGTACCCAAAACAACCTTCCTAATGGGAGGAAACCTCAATAACTCAAATGCTGAAAAATTCACCCTTAATTTCTTGAATTCCTCAACAATATATGAAGCCATCTGCTCCTCACTCATGTCAGTAGAAGCCTCCCTAGAAGGTTCCTCTACCTTATCTTTGTTCGCTTGAACAACCTTTTCCTTTTGTGAGTCAATTTGAGCCTGTCTTTCCTTGGAAAGATACTGCTTAGAAACATGTGGATAAGATGGATTATTGCTAGAATTAGGATCTGAAGGGGTACTAAAGTTGTTAGGAGGAATGGAAGTGGTGAAAGGTCCTCTAGCCTGTGGACGTCTATGGGGCATATCCCTTAGACCTTGCCTCTGGAACATCTGCACTTCTTCAACATATGCTTCCTCCTAATCAAGGGGGCCATTATCATTCATTATTTCTTCATTAAATAATTGAGCAACTCCATACCCATTGCATATTTGGTCTGCCCTTTCTTCTTGAGAATCAAGTTCCTCCTCAGGTACATTCTCCTTACTGGCTGGGAAAGGAGCATGGTTTAAAACCAGCACAGGAGAATCATAAGGACTAGAGGGAACAATCTCCAGCCCATTTGCATTATTCTCTACCTCATATTGAAAAATAGAAGCAACAGTTTGGAACTCTGGACATTCTAATTATGAATGCTGACTTGTCTTATGAAGCCTACACCACCCTGATAAGGCTGCTTCAGCCAGATATACACCACTAGGAGGCTTATCTTGACCGACTGACTGATTTGCAGATTGATTAACAACTTGATTAGCTGGTTGATCCAATGGGGTGGGGACTCCTCCATTATTAGGTCTCGTATTCCAAGTTCTACTCTGCCCTTGTGATTGCCTCATCAAATCTAGATCCACTACCTTGACCTCTATCAAAGTTCTATCTCCTATCATTATTATAGCCTCTGTCATTGTTGTAACCCCTATCCTAATTGTATCCTCTGTCATTGTGGAATCCTCTATCATTACACTGTTCTCTGTCAAAATTCTACCCTTGCAAAAATTCTCTGTTCTGATTGGATTGCATACTCTTCTGGGCAGCCTGCAGTTGACTATTTTGATTCCTTAGGTAGGTCACCTCTAGATTCAACTTCTTTATCTGTTCAGTCATTTCATCAATCCTCTCCCTATTTAGATCTCGATAAGGAGGCTGGCTTGAGTTACTCTGAGGAGGGACAGGCATTGTATTAGACCCCATAGACTGATGCAATACCTCAGAATTTTGCAGATAAGCAGAATTTTGCAGATAAGCAGGAAAACTATTTGGCTATGACTGATACATAGGCTGATTAACCTACTGTTGGGGAAAATTCATCATAGGAGAGACCTGGCTCATGGGAAGACCAGGATGTGGCACCAAGGGTAATTGAGGTACTGGATTCATGATTGGAGTATGGTTGGTGAGTGTCTGATTTACTGCCTGAACCTTATTAGGGTGTGCAACTGGTCCTAAAGAAGGCAATGGTCCAGTTATATGTTGTCTCAGATCTGTGCTAAGCTTAACAGCTTCCGTATAGGCATCAGTTAGGGTACCTGGAGGATTGGGTCTCCATTTCAGGAAGGTTGTTGTCAGGCTATCCAATGCTTCGTAATAGATTCCTAGGGTAGTATTGTCATCCAAAACATAAGGATCTTGAAGTCTAGTATATGCACGGTGAAACCTATTATTGAAACTGGATATGGGTTCATTGACCTCTCTTTTGACCCTAGTGAATTGTAGATATAAGTCATTGGCACTGATGGGTATTCTGAATTTTTGTAAAAAGGCAGTTTTAAGATCATTTCAGTTTAGAATTGAGCCAGAAGGGAGGTGATTGTACCAGTAAAAATCCTCTTCTCCTAGTGAATAAGGGAACAACCTATAGGCAACATCCTCATAGACAACCCCTCTATCTTTGAGACAAGTTTGGAAGATCCTTATGTGTTCTTCAGTAGTCATGTTTGGGTCATTAACATGAAACTTTGAGCAGAAATGCTTAGGGTTTTTGGGCATTACATTGTAAGCCTGGAAGAACAAGGGTGATGGATTATTAGCTAGGAAAGCCATTGGTAAAAGTGGGGGTGGTGGTTGTAGTTGGTTAATGACAGGCTGGGGCTGTTGAACAGGAATCTCAGGGATGGGTATGGCCTCAACCTCAGGATGTGAAGATGTGGAAGAAGCTAGTGAAGGGATGGGTGAGTTGAAACCATAATTTCTTGGTTCTTGATTCCAGTTTGTCATCGAAATGCTTAGGAGCATTTCTCTAGCAGAGTCGCCATTTGTTGTGTAGTTTTTGCACACACGCCCCACTTGGAGTAGGGACCCTCTTTTTTTATGTCTTTTGACCTTTGGTTTTATTGGATCTATCATTTTGAGGTCTTGACATGTCAGTTTCACTGGCTTTGACCTTGTCTTGAGGCTAGAATTGATTAAAATTGAGTTTAAAGCAAAATCTGGGTTTTCACCAGGGCCCGGGATTTTATTTGTTGTGCAGTTTTCGCACACACGCCCCACTTGGAGTAGGGACCCTCTTTTTTTATGTCTTTTGACATTTGGTTTTATTGGATCTATCCTTTTGAGGTCTTGACATGTTAGTTTCGCTGGCTTTGACCTTACCTTGAGGCTAGAATTGATTAAAATTGAGTTTAAAGAAAATTTTGGGTTTTCACCTAGGTCCGGGATTTTCCAACTACGGCGGATTTTCCCGGGCCCTGGTTCTTTGTCTGTTTCTAGCTGGATTCTCCAAATCTGGGTTTTTATCCAATTTCGGGATTTTCCAGTTCGGACGGATTTTCTCGGTCTGCACTAAAATCCTGAACTTCATCATTTTCTCGGTTTCTGCATTTTTGCGAAATTTTTGTCCATTCGGATTTCCGCGTATCTTGAGATTTTCCAAAATTCTGTTTTGGGCTCAGGTTTCTGGATTTGTCAAAAGTGTCTTGTCACTCATTAATGACTGACGTACCCTTGCTCAGACACACAAATGAATGGATATGAAACCTTTTGAGCATCATTTTTTGACTTTATCATTCATTTGCTTGCTGTTTTGGCGATTGAGAGCTTTCATTCAAGCTTTGAGCATTGATCCTGTGTTGCTTGCGCATGGGTTGTTTGGTGCTGATTGGGGTTTCCATTGCTGGGACGAGTTTGTTTCGTGATTGCTTCTTCGACCTCAAGTTTTGACTGAATTAATCCATGGTGTGTTATCGATGGCCCCTCTTGTTTGTTTACACAATGGTTGGGTTCTTCCGTATTGAATGATGATCATTTTGGGTTGGCCTTTACTGGGTTTTGATTCTGCATTTGTAGAGTCAGGGTTTGACCCATTTTTGTCGTAGAACCCCATCACCCGCGCCCTATGAGTGCTATTTATCCGATTAGATGGTGAGTGTATCCTTTAGACGGGGTTCTGGGTTAGATTGTTTTCCCTTTTAGTGCGAAATTCGCCATCTGCGGGGTTAGGGTTTCCTTGATGCTCGGCCCAGAATAACGGATTTGTGATGATTTGTCAATCTTGCCCTTGTATTATGCTGCCCCCACCTTGTGAGGATTTAGAGTGCCTTAGACTGCTCTTTATCGCTGATATTTTAAACCTCGAGCTTGCTCTGGTTTTAATGGCGGGAGGTTTTTTTCATCAAAATTAGGGCATCATCGGTCTGCCTGGAGAATTCATCGTTTGAGGTCTTTTGAAGTCTAATTTCCTTCAAAATTTGAATCTTGTTGGTTGGTATCAATTTCAGGCCTATTCGAGTCCAGGTAGAAAGGTTTGCATGATCATTTGGTCGCTAGTTCGCATGTCGTCGTTTGTCGGGTTTCCGAGGTCCTTGTGGAATTCCTCTGCATTCGGATTTTCCCAGTTTTGACTGATTCCACGGGGCATAGCAATTTCCGGAGTTCTTCGAACTGTCCGCGAAAATCCATCTCACCCGGATTTTTCTAGTTTTCCTATCTATTTTTATTTTCTTCAATTTTTCGAAGATAGGACTAATGGAGTGAATGCTAATTGCTTATTTCTTGTTGCTGGTGAGTGAATTTCATGATAATCTAATGATTTTGGGCTGTATTAACGATTTATTTGACTAATGATGCTTTGGCAGCGAGAGTCCGTCTGGGTCAGATTTCTTCAAAATTCTGCCCCGACTGGATTTTCCCGGTTTGCATGATTTTCTCGGACTACCTTATTTCTCTAGATCTTCAAGGATTAGCAGTTTGCGATGGATTTTAATTTCTTTATATGATTTTAGGCTAACCTTTGGATTGGAATATGCATGATAATTAAATACTAATGATGTCTTTTGTGAGTGCAGGCCGAAAAATCTAAGGGGGGCACGGAGGGGTCATCCATTTCTGAGGCAGAGCAATTAAGATTGGATATTAAGAGTCAGCTTTCTGAGAGTAGGATATCCTCCATATGGTCCGAAGTGTCTGATACTAATGTGGGAGCTTGGGGGTATGAAGAGTTTAAGCAGAGAACAGCTGAGAAGGATTTGTCGGCCTTAAGGTATGGAATGATGAAGTTCGGACTTGTGCATGTGGCTGGGTTCCCTCTGGCAATTCAATGTTATGAGCTGATTCTTGAGTGTGCTCGACAGTATGACTTTGATACACAAAGGGTGGTCAGTACTGAGGGAAGGGTCTTGGCTAATTTTAGTCCTATCTCCATTGCTCAGGCCTTTGGTATGCCTGACCTGCCTTTAGTGTGTGCTTTGAACATAGACAAGGCTAAAACATACTATGAGAATGAGCGAGTCAAGGCTCAACAGATAATCAATTCATGGTTAGAGAAACCAAAGTCCCACCATTCTAAATTTCCTAAGCAGTTGCACAGAGTTAAGTTCAGGTCGGATGTTTATGGTGCCATAACATTTTTTAGCAGAGTAGCTGGTTTGAAGACTGCCGGGGTGCTAGAGAGCTGGATGGTCCACGTAATCACCAAGGTTGAGTAAGGAACTAACTATCACTGGGCAGGGCTTATTAGTGCTGAAATTGACAAACAGCTAAGGAATGTTCTGGAGACTAAGAGGTTCACTATGTCCTCTTATGTCATATATGTGTTAGCCAGATTCAACCCATACAAGGGTTTGAATCCACGAGGGACGCTTGGACAAGATATTATCTATGAGGTCTATCCAGAGCTGCGCCTAGGACACAAGAACTACAGAATGGCCAATGATGCCTTCACAATGCATATCACCAGGATGCTCCAGAACGCTGAGCATATGAGACTATCAGATGGAGCCAAAGGGCTAATAAAGAATTATGGGGCCTGGTTCATCCAATTTCCCACCTTCACTTACCTTAGAATTGATGGATGCCCGGTAGCGCCATATAGGTTACCTCTCTATCCTACTGATCACATTGTTTTGTTGGAGGTTGTGAGGCAGATTTGTGAGTTTGATGCCATTGTGAAGAAAGAAAAGGGATTTTCCCCTTGGAATTGGTGTGGCAGAGGTGTGCCCCTCTATTCAATCAGCACATACGGTAGGAGATGAGTTAGCAGCATATGGTTTCTCCTTCCACTCCAAAAGGATGAATTTTGATATCACAGGAGAGGCGCAGAAGAAGGCCACAAGGGAGTACCGACATAAAGATGACCTAGAGGATTATTGGGCCAACATCAAAGATGATCTTGAGGCTAGAAAGAAGAGGTACTCCAGGCTCCCTGTTGATGCAATCAAACAATACAATGTCAAGTTGATCCTGGATCAACTGGAGGACGATGGAAACCTGGTGCAGGATCATGCTTATGAAACTGTGAAGGACAGGTCAGTCGGGGATATAAATTGGAATGAGGATGAGGTTACGGAGTTAGAAGACCTAATGGCCCCGGTTATGAAATTCACCTCTTCCTAGTTGAAACATAAAATTTGGGAGCTAGAAAGCGAGAAGGTAACTTGTACCTTCAATTTGATGGGAGACCTCAATCCCATGTCTACTTCAGAGGAATCCAGGGAAGATGACCCCAAAGGGAAAATGGTAAAGAGCTCTCCTTTCAAGATAAAGATCAGAGGTCCCAAGGAAAGTGGTCCTGAACCAAAGAGGAAGCCAAAAGGAAAGAGGAGATGGCAGACTTTGAAGATTGGTACGTCCTCTGATGAGGAGGAGTTGGAAAAGGCAGAAGAGGGGGATGCTCCTCCACCACCGAAGAAGGAAAGAACAACAAGACTCTTGAAGAAGAAGGCTCAGGAGGCATCAAAGGATGAGCCTCCGATTGTTGATGTGGAAAGCTCAAGGGGAGAAAAGACTAAAGTTTACATGAGGAGATCCAGGACTCCCTCTCCAAAAGACACTGTGCCAAAGACAGATCCTCCGCTAGAATCGCTAGTCACGGATCCACCTAGGGATGCTTCCCCACCACCAAGTGTGCTTGAGCATGAGATCCTTGAGGAGCATGAAACCAGTGGAGAGGCAGGGCCCTTCAAGGGAGGAATACTCTTTAGTGAAGCAGCAGAGCTGGAAGTTGAAGAGGAGGAAAGGCATACTTCTCCTTTGGTGCAATATGAAGATTCCCTGGAAAGTGACAAAGGTAACGGATCACCCGAGCAGAAAGAAGACATCCCTGCTAGAACCCCATCACCGGGGAAAGAGGTGGAACTTGAAGAAGTTGATCAAGGTGAGCAGATCCCTGAGAAAGAGGAAGATAAAATAACTGCAGAGGAAGAAGAGAAAATGACAGAACAGCCAGAAGAGGTCAAAACAGAAGAAATCCGGGTAGAGCCTGTAGCCCCAAACTGGCTTGAAAAGGAGATAGCAAGAAAGAAACAGGTGGTAGTCGAAGACACTCCCTTGGATTGGGATGAAATGCTATCTAAAATTGGCAAGGGAAAGAAAAGGAAGGCAGCTAGGGTGGTTTCCAAGGTGGAAAGGGATGAAGCAAATAACAGGGTCATCCACATTGCCACCCCTGCCACGGACAAGACAAGAGAAGAGGTCACAGGTCAAGACTACAATGTGCAAATTATCAACCTCAGACCGGCATCCATGGAGCAGGACATAGAGGAATATGAAGGGTCCAGTGCTGTGATTATTGGGAGGTTGAGAAAAGAGACCCAGACCAAGCATGAGCTGAGAAAGGAGAATGAAAGACTAAGGAAATGTTTGGAAGAAGTGATGAAACCTCTGCAATATCTCCACCCTTCTTCTTCAACTACTCCTGGCTTCCTACCTAAAGAAACTATTTATGAGATTGAGAGAATGAAGGCCACTGCTCAAACTACGATGGATTGGCTAAAAGATGTTCAAGTAAGAGGGGATAATGCAATTAGGGACATCCTTTCAGTTGGGAAGGATGCAGTCCAAGCCAAGGAGCTATTGGAGCATGTGCTATCCCAGGACAAGGAAGACATGGACCTCTTGTTGCAGAAATCTAGGGTCATCATGGGGCATGGTAAGGAACAGCTGGCTGCAAATGGAATTCTTCCTTCTTCCAGATTAGATGAACCTTGGGAATGGTTTGAGGCTCTGCAAATTAGGTAGAAGGCTATAAAGAAGATCCAGAAATGGAAGAAATCAATTGATGGTGATCTTATTGCAGTGTACGATGGATGCAATGCCTTCTTTGAGGTGATGACAGGAAGGAGAAAGATTGCCCCAAAATATCTGAGTATGGAGTAGCTAAGGGAATGGTGGCATGAGGTCTATGCCCCAGATTTAGAGAGTGTTATAACTGCCCACCAGTTAGATGATGTAGCCACATATCTGGCAGTGATGGACAAATATCAGGCCAATAAGGAGGAATGGAATAAGATTGTTGACCAATCAAAAGAAGAGATTGATTCCATTAAATGTCGGCTTAGGATATTGCCTTTGCCACCTGTCACTGAATTGGATGGAACATTCTTGAGGGTCCAAGGATCATCGGTTCAAAGAAAGGATAAGGGAAGTGGCAGTTAATGCCTGTTTTGAGATTTGTGCTTCCCTATTATAATAGGGCATGCATTGGACCGAGCTACATTGGGGACTGTGTCAAGGCTAACCTTGATGATAGATGGCATTTAATGTGTGCCTTACTTTGATTTCCTTAGGCCGACTTGTTTTGGAAATTATATTTATCTTGTAAAAATGTTTGGCTAGGCCGACATACCTTGGGATTTGCTATAAAAGGGCATTCTTGCTTCATTGTAAGGGGTTAGCTAGAAAGTAATAGAGATAAGTAAGAGCAAAGAGCTAGAGTATTTTGTAGTTAGAGTAGTATTCAATTTCTTGAAGCAAATACTGTATCAGAACAGTGGAATTGTTGCAACAGTTTGATGATCTAATACAATTGAAGGCATTGTGGTTTTCCTAGTGAAATCTCTTGTGTTATTTCATTTTGCATGGTTCTTGTTGTTCTATTTTTTAAATTGCTTGAAGATTTAGGGTTTAACATTCAGAATTAAATTAGTTTTAGTTTGGTGAATGATGTTTATGATTTCATATTTGGAATGTTTGTAGCAATCTCTGGTCTATACTCCCAGTAACTATCTGATTGTAGTAGGCTGGTGAAGTCAACCTGGACCATATATTCACATGTGCTTAAGTTCGATTGTAGATGAATGTCTATGATTTGAAAATCTACATACCTCAGAAGATTGCACCGTTCTTGTGATACTGCATTGGGGTTAAGTAGGAATTGGTTGTTTGAGATTGGTCCATTCCAGATATCTATCATTTGCATTACTCATCCTAGGAATAATTTAGATTTTATCATATTCTTATACCCTTATCTTTTGTTATTTCTTTATCATTCGGTTAGATTTAGGAATTGGAGATCATCATATTGCAAAATCTGATAAATTGAAAAATACAGTTTGCTTGTAGTAAGGTCCCTTTGTGATTACCAGCATTTTCACATATTATCTGAGTTGTTTATGCATTGTCATGACCTGACACCCGAGAGACCTTGGGGTGATTTTTCAGTGATTTATTGTTGAAAATAACCTTTCAAGAGAGATAGAATATTGTATTCTGTCTGAGTTGTTGCTGTGCAGAAAACACCATCAACAGCCCTCTCTGTGTCCTTGACAAGCCAAGAACAAAATCCATGCTAATATCCTCCCGTGGCCTCTTAGGTACAGGTAATGGATGATACAATCTAGTATTATAACTTGTTCCTTTCACCATTTGACATACTCTGCAACTTTGTACAAACTTCTTCACATCTTGTTGTAATAGTGGTCAATAATAATTCTCACTGACAAGAGAAATGGTCTTATCTCAACTAAAATTTCCAACCAATCCTCCACTATGCTTCTCCTTGATTAGATTCTTTGTCATTGAACTCCTTGGAATGCACAATTAGCTTCCTCTAAACAACATCCCATCTTGGACTAAGAAATCCAACCATCTCGTCCTATCCAATGTAACAGGTTCCAAACAAGCCTTCCAAGTTTCTACAAAGTCTAGATCTTCTGGATACAAACTCTTGAGTTCATTGAACCCAACAACCTCTATATTCATCTCTATCAACAAATTTTTCCTTCTACTTAAGGCATTTACAACTCTGTTTGACCTTCCACTTCTATGCTTCAAAACAAAAGTATAGCTCTGCATAAACTCAACCCATTTTAAGTGCCTTTGATTCAACTTTCCCTGACTATTGAGATACTGCAAAGCCTGGTGATCAGTATATAAAACAAATTCTTTTGGAAACAAATAGTATCTCCATTTCTTCAAAGCCTGAACTATAGCATAAAACTCTTGATCATAGATAAAATATTTCTTCTTAGCATCATTTAACGTCTCACTAAAATAGGCAATAGGCTTACCTTCTTGACTCAAAATAACTCCTATGGTAGTTCCACTAGCATCACAATCCACTTGAAAGACCTTATTTAAATCTGGAAGGGCCAAAACAGGTTGCTCTATAACTTTCTTCTTCAACATATCAAAACTTTTGGCTACTCCTGTGATCCACTTAAACTCTTTTCTATCCCCTCTCATCACTTTAGTTAGAGGTGCACAAATACTACTGAAATTCTTAATAAACTTTATGTAAAAACTTGCTAGACCATGAAATGATCTTACCTCTATAGTATTCCTTGGCGTAGGCCATTCTATGATAGCTCTCACCTTCTCTGGATCCATTTTAAGACCCTCTACTGAGACAACAAATCCCAGATACACTAACTCCTTTTTCACAAAACTACATTTCTTCAAATTAATCAACAACTTCTCCTCCCTTAGCTTCTCAAAAACTTTCTAGATATGCATCAGGTGCTCCTCCAATGTCTTACTAAAAATTAAAATATCATCCAAATAAACAATAACATATTTTCCTAAAAATTATTTCAATACCTCATTCATAAGCCACATAAATGTGTTCGGTGCATTGGTTAGCCCAAAAGGCATGACTAACCACTCATACAAGCCCTCTTTGGTTTTAAAGGTTGTCTTCCATTCATCTCCTTCTCTAATTCAGATTTGGTGATATATGCTCTTCAAATTTATCTTCGTGAAGTACTCAACTCCACTCAAACAATCCATAATGTCATCCATTCTCAGTAAGGGAAATTTATACTTGATGGTAATCTTGTTGATGGCTCTAGAATATGTACACATGTACCATTCCCCATCCTTCTTTGGTGCTAGTACTGCAGGTACTACACATGGACTCAAACTCTCTCTGATCAATCCCTTCCACAACAACTCTTGCACTTATATGTTCGGTTATAGGACATAATGGACATAATAACCTAGCCAAAATAACCCTGGATAGAATAATCCAATCACAATAACCCAAGGACAAAATAACCCAGGGTCATAATAAACCAAGCCAAAATAACTCATGGTCAAAATAACCCATGGACATAATATCCCCGTAAGAATATAGAGAAAGGAAAACAAAATGACCATGGGTTGTTATGTCCATGGATTATTTTGACCACGAGTAATTTTTTCCATGGGTTATTATGACCCTGGGTTATTTTCTCCTTGGGTTATTATGATGGAATTATTGTTTCCAACGTTATGTGACCAGGTTATTATGTCATGATACCATCTTTTCAACTCTTCACTCTCTATTGGAGTCATACGATGAGCCGCCTTATTCAAAAAACTAGCTCCAAGAATCAAGTCCATCTATTGACTAATCTTTCTTATTAGAGGCAATCCTTCAGGTACATTATCAAAAATAATATCTTGAAACTCATTCAACAAATCTGAAACCTCTATAGGCACCTCAATAGTATCTTCTTTATCAACTCTAGGAATCAATGCAAAATACATATGCTCATGCTTCATACCTTCTAGGAAATTTCTTCCATCAACCAACAAAATTCTTGCATTACTGCATATTTTTTCTTTTGCCTCTTTCAAGGGCTTAAACTTATGATGAACCCCATTCTTTGTCAAAGAATAGGTGTAGGCATGTCCATCATGTACTACTCACCAATCAAACTACCACAGTCTTCCTAACAACATATGACAAACATCCATAAGCATAATATCACACAATACCTCATCATGGTAATTTCCAATCTTGAACTTTACTAGACATTGTTCATTTACCAAGGCTTTATGGTCCTTCTACAACCAAGCAATCCGATATGGGTTTAGATGCCTTCTTCTCTCCAACTGCAACTTACTAACCCTTTATTCTGAAACAAGGTTATCATTACTACCTCCATCAATAATAACATTGCAAACTTTACCTTCACACTTACATTTGGTGTGAAACAAATTCTTCCTTTGAGTTGGTTCCTTCTCCTCATTCAGCAATGCTCTTCTGGTAACAAGAACCTCTCCTCTTTCTGCATCCTAAGAATGTGAAGACTCAACATCTTCATCAACATGTGCAACTTGTGCATTACCTTCAGGTCTTCTATTTGTCCTTCCTTGATTTTGAGGACACTAATAGGCTTTATGTCCTTCTCCACACTAGAAATAGGTTCTACAGAAGCCTCCTCTTCCCGTTCCTCATCCAGATCTTCCCCTTCCTCTTTGGTCTCCATTATTCTGATCACGAGGATGGTAGGTGTTATCTCCTTTCTAGTTCTAGCTGCTACTAGAACCTTCACCCTTCTTTTGATCTTCATTTCGACCTCCATATGACTATCCACTATTCTTTCCTCCATGGCCTCCACCTCATTGTTTCTTTTCAAACCTCTTGTTCAACCATTCTTCAACCTTTAGAGAAAACTGATAAGCATCCTCAATAGTGGTCATTTTTACCAGTGCCAATTCTTTCTATATGCTTGGCTTCAACCCATTAATATAATGAGCAACTTTCTCTTTATTCACCTCAGAATGTCCCATCTGAATCAGGACCTTATGAAATTCCTTTGTGTATTCTTTCACCGTCATTGTCCCTTGCCTAAAGCTCTACATCTTCTTGAGAAGCTCCAATTCGTAATCAATCGGAATAAATTATTTCTTCAATTTTGACACCATTCTATCCCATTTGGAAATTTTATCTTTCCCTTGTCTTCCTCTTTCTAACTCAACCTCTTTCCATCATATATTGGTGTGACCTTTCAATTTTGTCTTTGCAAACCTCACTCTGTTAGGATCTTCAATCTCCTCAAACTCAAATTCCTCCATGTCCTTGATCCAATCAATCAATTCTTCAGGATTCATATTTCCACTAAAAGTTGAAACCTCCATTTTAGGTATCTTCTCAATGCTTGAGATCGCTCACAACAATCTTGTTTCTCTAGGATCCATTGGATCCTGCTCTTCCTCTTCCATTTCTTTTTATGTTTCATCTTCACTATCATCTATGTCTCATTACACATCTCTTCTTCGAACCTCTTGCTGCAAAGTTTCTAATTGCCTTCTAAGGGCTCAAATTTCTTCTCTTGGTGGATCTCTTCCTCCACAACCTTGGTCTCTACCTTTTCCATACTAGAAAATTCTTGGAGGCATCTTGAACTCAACCCACACTCACAGGTCCTAGTGCAACTGCCTCACATTCGATGCTCTATTACAGGCTCAAGAACTCCTACTCTGATACCACTTGGTAAGGGCCACACCGCCCAAACCCCATAGAAAACACAACAACAAATACCAACACAAAAGATGCGAGAAAGAAAAATGAATTACTTTCAATTATTTTCAAAAAATGAAATTATAGATTCAAAGCTTACATGCTATAGCCTCATGGGCTCAATTTATTTAAAAAAATCAACTCTGAAAAGAAAATCTATTATTCGGTGCCACAATCTGCACTATCAGGGCTACCTTCTACAACCCCCACTTAACCTTTTTTATTTTCTCCAATAACTGCCCTAGAATGTTCTAGAAAGATCAAATTTCCCCTTTTTGTTTTGGTGCCAAAAGTCCTGCAGTTTAATTTCTAGTCTAGAAAGATTTTTTTATGAAATTCACTTTTTAGAGGACCAACTTCGCAGGGACATAACTTTTGATCCGGGTGTCCGATTTTCTATTATTGCATATCATTGGAAAGCTCTCAATAATCTCTACAACACCCAAAGCACCATAGGTCAGTTCGGCCACTTTTTGACCTCTGTTTCAAGGCCTCCAAAGTTTTATATCTGAATTTGAAGCTACATTGGAGAAATTTCTTGGGACGAAAATTTTAATTTCTCCCAAACCATATAGGGTATTGAGGTGATTCTTTCGCGATATAAAATTATTTTCTACTTTGCTCCTTGGAGTAAATTTTCACATCCATACGAGCTTGTTTAGGTTGACTTACTAAAAATAGTAAGTGCCCAATTTTCACTATTTTTGACGCATGACAATCTTATACCCCTTAAGTGCCATCATGGGACTCAAAAGAACTAAATAAAATAAAGAAAACATTTTTTTAGGTGATGCAAGATTTCCCTACACCGCTAGATGCTCCTGCATCACCTACATTTGCTATCTTGAAATATGGGCAAGGAATTTTTTTAGGGTACATATTGGTGATTCTACATTGACTGGCCACTAGAACTCAAGGACTCTATCTACACGATGCAAGGGAATCACATGATCTACCATTCTATTAGCTAGTATGTTAGGTCTCTCACAAAATCTCTCTCAAATCTCTCAAATTTCTCAAATCAAAGGTGTGCAAATGAACTTGAAAGTGACCCCAACCTCAAATATATGCATGGAAAATTAGGGTTTTACCCTAGATGCATTGTTAGACATAGGGTTTTGGCACTAAATCTCCATTTTCTCACCTAGTTTCCTCTCATGGTTAGTCTATCAAGGTCCTAGAGCTTGTTTTTCATCCTCTTCGCAGCTAACCAATCATGTAGCTTTGTTGTGATATGACTTAAAAATTAGAATTTTCACTCAATCTCTCGAGGGGCTAGTATACCAGCATTTATTCCTTCCATTAGGGCACAGTGGTGCATTTGGAAAAATCATGAATTTTTAATTTTTTTATCTAAACGGCAATGTTTATTTGAGAAGCATCAGTTCTTTAAACCAATGTAGCAAGGACCTCGCTTCAAAGAGGGGGAAAATGTAGAAACTTAAAATCATCTTGGTCAATATCACACATTTGATTCAATTTACTAACACCATTTTCATCCTGATTTGATCATTCTTGTCTATTCAATTGAATAATCTTAATGTTTAATTAAATTCACCATTTTCCTCTATTAATTTAGTAATCAATATTATTGGATTAATTCACCCCTTTCATGCTAATTTTCATCCTATTTGATTAAATAATATAAATTATTTAATTATATCCTTTGATTCCTCTCATTTGACTAAATAATCCTAATTGTTTAATTAAATGTCATAAATCTTTCCTTTTAATTAAATGACTTAATTGTTTATTTAAAATCCTAAATTCTTTCATCTTGCACAATTAAATAATATCCTAATTATTTAATTGACTAATATATTCTAATTATTCCAAGTTCTCCCACTTGCAAGAGAATATTCTCGAGGGATATTCCTCTTATTTGAATTCAAATATTTCCCTCCAAATGGAAGTATCTTCCAACATTCTTCCTAAAATTAAGGTACTTGCCCATTCTAATTCAATTAGAACCCTTGATTAAATTCAATGATCCATGTCATTCTTCAATCTCATCCATGAATTTGATTATTGATCCATGACATTCTCTCACATTCATTCTATCCATTGATTAGCCAAATTGATCTTAACCATTGATTTATCTAAAAATCCTATAAATAGCCCTCATTTCTATGAGTAAATCATTTACAAAGAATTTGAGAAATTGCACTATAGCCAATTTCATCCTCATTTTTGTTGTGCAGTTTTCACACACACACCCCACTGAAAGTAGGGACCCCCTCTTTTCACTCTGATTTCTGGTGCTTTGGCCCTTTGGTTTTGAGGACTTGCTTGCTTCGACATGTGCTTGAATGTTTATCTTGCTTGCATTGATGATCCATTTACGTTACTTGTTGAAAATCTTAACTTTTAAGCCATTCTCGGGTTTTCCTTTGATTTTGGGAATTTCTACTCTTGGCGGAATTCTGTGGTTTCCTTGAAAACCCGACGAGGAGGAACTTATACTATGATCTAGGGATTCTAGTCCTTCACAGAATTCTGTATCGACCGGATTTCTCCAAAATTTTGTCACCTCGTCGAATTCCTAGATTGTGTTCTGACTTGTCTTGTCGACTGAGTTAATGCTTGATAGTACAATCTCTGCAGCAAGTATTTAGGTGGCTTCTTCGCCAATTGTGTTTCAATGAGCTTTCATCATTTTCTCTTTGTTGCTTTTGAGATCCTGGTCTTGGGTTTTTAGCATTTTGGCGATTGGATTGGTTGGTTTATGGATTCATTAGTAGATTTATTGCATTGTTGTTGCAATTGTTGCTAGGGAATCCAAGTTTGTTATCGATCTCCTTTGAAGATAGATTTTCTTCATCCATGGTACGTAACTTTTGCCTCACCTTTTGAATGATTAATGAATGTGATGTTTTGATGTTTTGAATGCATTTAGGGCTCGAATTTCATAGGTTTGGCATTGAGTTTTCTAGAGCTAGGGTTTAGTTTGTTTTCTTTGTAGAATCTTAGAACCAAATTGAGATCCCTAGTTGAGTCAATAATTTTTGCAGAGCCAAGCTCTCCCAAATCACTTCTTCAGGCTCGACCCATGAGTAATTTTGTTGCAATTTATGGTTTTGGGTGTTCGCTTGATTGAAGATGATTCCCTAAGTGGGTTCATGAGCCTATCTTTAATTCATTAGCTAGTAGCTCACTTAGGTATGTTCCAAACAATTTGTCTCGAGCTTAACCAAACAATTGAGTTTAATTCAAGGTTAACCCAAGCTCATTCACTACATTCATGGCGAAGATTTCACAATTACGACCTAGGGCAACACCAATCTTAACCAATTTTCCTCTAGGAATGTTGAAAACCAATAGAAAACTAATGAGAGACTCAAAATAATTTAGATTCGAGCCCAGGGACCTCAGATTCTTGATCGATTGATTATTCTGGGTGAAATCATAAGAAGTGGTAATTTTCAAGATTTCGAGACCTTCGCAGAATTCTCGCACCCTCAAAATTTCTTGATTTCTACTATGCCTCCTTGTTTTCTCAATGTGTGCAAAAGGCCCGAAGTTTCGAGTTCTTCGTGGAATTCCTTCTTCGACAAATTTTCCCAGATTTTCCTAAAATGACTTCGCAATACAAAGAATTTGAGAGATGAATTTATTTAATGTTGTGCATTTGGAATCTCATGGGTGATATTGATAATTTAAATGATGTTACATGCTTTCCTTTCATGTTGTGATGAATGAACTGATGAATTTTGTGCTTGATCTTTAAAATCCGCTTAGCTAGAAATTTCTCAGAATTCCTCTCTAGCCAGTTTTCCCTGGATTACTCAAAATCTCGGATTTAAAATGATTTTGTTTTATGATTGATTTGAGGGATTTTTGTCATGATTTTGAGCTATTTTAATGATGAATATGTTGTTCATGGGTGACTAACCTTGATTCTAATATTATAAAAGGATTTATTATGGTTTTTTCTGTTGGATGCAGCCTAAATCAAGTAAGACAATATTCGAGAAGACCAAGGACAAGCAAATAGATCCAAGTGCTAAAGGGTCTGTTATCTTTGAGGCAAAAAGGATCAAAATGGATATAAATAGTAGGATCTCAGAAAGCAAGTTGACTTCCATCTATTCAGAGGTCACAGATACAAATGTAGGCTTATGGGATTATGAGGAATTCAAGGCAAGAATGGCAGCACAGAACCTTCCCTTGTTGGCTAGAATGCTATTGGAGTCAGGATTGGCCCATGTGGCAAGATTTCCTCCCATAGTTCAATGCTACGAGCTGGTGCTAGAATGTGCTAGACATTATGATAGGGGCACACAAAGGATAGTTGGTCCTCAAGGGAGAATAGTGGAAAATATTAACCCTATGTCTATAGCCTAGACCTTTAACATGCCTGATAGGTCTCATGTGGTGGGTTTTTATATGGACATAGCAAAGAAATATTATGATGAAGACATCATCAAATCACAGCAGGTCATCAATTCCTGGCTAGAGAAACCCAAGTCTCACTTCTCCAAATTTCCCAAGCAATTATTTAGAGAAAAATTCAAAAAGGAATACTATGATGCTATCACACTCCTCAGTAGGGCAGTGGGATTTAAGAGTGTAGGAGTATTTGAAAACTGGATGTTTCATGTCATTGTGAGGATGGAGCAGAATATTGACTACCATTGGGAAAGCATTATAAGTGCAATGATACATGAACAAATGTGCAATGTCCTGTAGACAAAGACTTTCACAATGACCTCTTACTTGGTCTATGCACTTGCAAGGTTCCATCCATACAAGGGGCTAAGCACAAGGGGTGTGTTTGGAAAGGATGTGATTTATGAAGTGTAACCACAATTACACTTGGGTAGCACAAGTTATAGGAGGTTGAATGACGCATTTAAAATCTACATCACCAGGTTATTACAGGGTGTAAAGCATGTTCGGATCTTAGATAATGCCAAGGAACTAATCAAGAGGTTTGGAGCTTGGTTTATCTAGTTCCCTACCTTCTCATACATGAGAATAGATGGTTGTCAAAGGGCCCCATATAGACTCCCTAGATATCCCACAGATCACATTATACTTCTAGAAGTCACAAGACAGATCTGTGATTTTGATGCAATTGTCAAGAAGGACAAACATAAGACTGGATTTGGTGGAGATTTTCCTTTGAGAATAGGTAGTAATGAAGCTTGCCCCTCTATTAATTTAGCCCATGCTTTTGAGGAGGAAATGAGTACTTTGGGTCTCTCTTTCCATTCTAAGAGATCCAGATTTGATAGGACTGGTGAGGCACAAAGAAGGTCCGGTAGGGAAACAACCATAAGGATGATGTAGAGGATTATTGAGCAAACAACAAGGATGAATTTGAAGTTATGAGAAAGAAGTTTTCTAGGCTTCCAATGAACTTGGTCCGACTATACAACGTAAAGGCCATTCCTGATCAAATTGAAGATAGTGGAGATTTGATCCAAGGCCATGATTATGAGGCTATGAAGGATAAATCTGTTGGATAGATAGACTGGCTGGAGGAAGAGAAGAAAAAATTAGAGAAGATCATGACTCCAGTAATCAGGAACACCAATTTTTGGCTCAAACACAAGATTTGGGAGTTAGAGAGTAAAGGTGTGCAATGCACCTATGATCTAATGGGAGACTTGGAGTCTCATTCTACTTCTAAAGAGTCAATTGAGTAGGACCCTAAGGGTAAGGGTAAGGTGAGTTCTCCTTTCAAGATAAAGATTAAGGATGTTCAAATGGAAGAAGCGGAGAAGCAAAGAAGACCTATCACCAAGAAAAGAAAACATATTTCGAAGACAAAGAAATCTGTGGAAGAAAAGGATGAGGAAGAGGGAAATGAAGGTAGTGCTTCCATGCCTAAGAGAAGAAGAATAGTGAGATTGTCTCAGAAGACGAAGGAATCTTCCAAGGCAGGGGATGAATTTGGCCCACCAGTAGTAAGTGTGGAAATTTTGGGAGAGAAAACATAGGTGTACACAAGAAGATCAAGAACTCCCTCTCCCAAGGATGGTGTGCCAAAGAAAAGTGTTCCCTTGGTTGTTCCTGCCACAGAACATGATAATATCCCTCCTTCTCATGAAACTCATGATGTACCAAGTGAATCCAAGGATGTAGAGGATCACCAAGATCAAGGAGAAGAAGAATTCTGAGAAGATGAATGCTACAGTACAGAGGCAAAGATAGAAAATATATTGTAGTCCCCTTTGGTGACTTATGAAGTTTCACCTGCATGAAATGAAGAAGATAGACCTCCACAAAGAGAGGAAGTACCAATCAATACTCCTTCACCAATGCATGAAGAAGAAAAAACATGATAAGGGAAGTTAAGATAAGACTAAAGAGATTCCTGAAAAGCAAAATCTGAATGAGGATTTCTCTAAGGTTCAATAGGATGTGGTTGGACAAGGTAATGTGTAGTCAAATTCCATTGTTCCTACTTGGTTGGATAAGGAATTAAAGAGTAAACAAATTATGGTGGATGATACTCCTCCTAACTAGGATGAATTACTGGCAAACAATGGGAAAGGAAAAGCAAAAAAGAAACCCAAGGTTATCTCCAGGATAGGGAGGGATGAAGCTAATAATAGGGTGATTCACATTGCCACCCCTATACCAGATAAGAATAAAGATGAAGTGACTGATAGAGATTACAGTTTACAAACTATCAGCTTGGGACCCACCTCCATGATGCAGGAAGTTAAAGAATTTGAAGGCTCTAGTGCTGCTATTTTGAGCAGATTGAAGAAAGAAGTGCAAGCTAAGCAATATTTGAAGAAGGAGAATGATAAACTGAAGATTTATCTGCAGGATTTGATGAAACCCTTGCAATCCATTAGCTCCTCATCATCTACTGCAATTTTTCTACCATAGGAGACAATAACTAAGTTGGAGAAGATGAAAACCACTACACATGCCACATTGAATTGGTTGAATGGAGTGGAATCCAAAGGAGATAGTGCCATTAAAGATATCTTATCAACTGGTGGAGATGCTATAAGATCAATAGAGTGGTTGAAGAATGTAATAGCTCAAGATAAGGAGGATGTTGATCTCTTGTTCCAGAAGACTAAGACCATCATGGAATTTACTAAAGATAAGTTGATAAGTGATGAAATTCTTCCTTCTTCCAAAGTTGTAGAACCCTGGGAATGGTATGAAGTTTTGTAAATAAGGAAAAGGGTTTTGAAGAAAGTGCATAAGCAAGGAAAGAAAATTGAGGATACCCTGACTGAAATACACAACAAGTGCATTTCCTTCTTTGAATTTATGACAAGTAGAAAAAGGTTTGCACCAAAACATTTAAACTTGGAGCAATTGAGAAAATGGTGGTGTGATGTATATTCTCCAGTCAATGAGGACCCAGTTACTGAACACATGTTAGATGATGCAGCCACATACATTGCAGTGATGGATAAGTATCAAACCCTGAAGGTGGATTGGGATGAGGTCATTAGACATTCAAAAGAGGACATTAAGCCCATTGAGAGGAAAATTAAGGTGTTAGTTATTCCACCTATAGCCGACTTGGAGAAGGTATTTTTGATGGTGGAGGATAAAATGGAGTGAGATAAGAACAAAGCAGAGAGCAGTTAATGCAATGCCTCATCAGAATTTGTGCTTCCCCATTATTCCTCTTCATCCTTCACATGCATTGGATCGAACCATGTTGGATATCTCAGACTGACCTAGATAGAACACATGCATTTAATGGACATTTTACTTCATTTTGAATTCTTCTTGGCCGACTTGTTTTTGGGGCCTATTGTTTTGTAACCTTATTTGGGTTGACATAAGATGTAATCTTTATAAATAGGGATATTGCCTCATTTGAAAGGGCTAGATAGTTTTACATTGGATAAAATTAAGCATTAGAGCATGAAGTTAGTAGTTAGGTTATTTTCAAGCAAGTGTTGTCAAAAGACTTGAATTGTTGCTACTTTGGATTATTTGTTGCAAGTAAAGGCATTGTGATTTGGTGTCCTTGTGTTAATTTTATCTGGCATGGTTCCTATGATTCTATCTTTTGAAATTGCTTAATTTTATTTGATATATGTTAGATTTGATGTTAGAAGATTCAATGGTGATTATGATTTGATGCTTGAAGTGTTGCAGCAATCTCTAGTCCATACTTTTTGTAGCTAGTTGATTGTTGGTTGCTTTGCAAAGTTAGCATGGACTTGGATATTCATTGTGCTTAGTTCAGTTGTGAATGCTTGCTCATTTTAATTGCAATAGGATTGTTTTGGATGAATGTTTATGATCTAAAAATCTTATGTGCCTTAGAAGATTGCACTATTTCTATAAGATTGCATATTTATCTGAGTCAAGCAGGAATTAGTTTCTAAGGGATTGGTCCATTTCAAGTATTTTGTCATTTGCACTGTTAATCTTAGGATTAATGTTGATCTTAGAAATCTCTTTGAAACCCTTATCTTTTGCTATTTCTTTCATTATCTAGGTTAGAATTAGGATTTGAAGTATCACCATATTGCTAGATCTGATAAGTTTGAGGATTCGGTATTTTCTTGTAGTAAGGTCCCTTTGTGATTACCAGCATTTTCACATATTATCTGAGTTGTTTATGCATTTTCAAGACCTGACATTAGAGACCTTTGGGTTATCTCTTGAGGCTTGCTGATAGAGATTTTCCTTTCAAGAGATATAGGATATTTGTATCTTGTCTGAGTTGTTGCTGTGCAGAAAACATCATCAACAATTTTGAGATCATTTTTCCATTTCCATCAATTTCACCATTAGAGGTCATCAAATTTTTTCTTCAACAATGGGATTAGGAAAGGGTTCATCATTCCACATCAACTCAGCACTAATCCCCTAATGGGATGAGTTTTTCTTGTGTTTAAGTAGGTTTTCTATATCAATTGATTATTATTTCATGTTTAATGGATTCTCAGTTATCATTTGCAAGGATTTCATTGGGAATATGATCTAGTTAGGTTACATGCTTGGTTTATTTGCTTAATTCACTTGCATTTGATCTAAATATATTTCATGTTCACAAATATATTGGGCGGCTTTTGGAGTGTGGGGTTTTTCTTGTGAAAGGGTTTTCCCCACATAAATCACCATGTTGTGGTATGTATGATATTTATGTTTATTTCTATTTAAGTTTTTGTAACAGTTGAAAAGATCTATACAGTTTTGTATTTTCCTCCTCTAAAGATAAGTGTAATAAGTTGTTATGCTACTTTAGCTTCCTTACACTTCAACATTTTCCAATTTGTGAACATATGGAAAGTACACATGCAATTGGAAATGAACTAGTGGAATTTGGAAAATATAAAATAGTGGCTTATAGTATAAAAGAATGAAAAGAAGAAAAGAGGTTTGAATTGGTCAGTGAAAAGATTGTAATGTATCAATTTTTGTTTATTTTTTGAGAGACTATAATGTATGAGTATGCAAGGAAAAATTTTCCACTTGATACCATCATTTTAGTTGTCACCTTCATAGATAAATACACTCTACAACCAAAAAATGATGTGCAATCATAGTATTACAACTCTACGTAATTTTTTTTATTTGTACATATATAGTTCATTCTTACAGGTGACAATATGAGGATGATAAGAAGATCTTAATGGAGTATCATTTTTCTATCAATGATGATCACACACATTCTACAAATTTCATGCAAGGTTTATTTTAGATGTTCTATTGTGATTTGGATAAAAGGGGCATATCATTTTGTTAACATATCATATGGTCAAATGATTGTGCATCATAATTTAAGAACTCACAAATGTTATATTGGTTGATTAGGATATATAAGATCATTGGTGTTCAACATATTTTAATTTTTTGTCAGGATATACATGGAAAGGGGGAGCATGATGGTGCAAGAGCATGTATTAACAAATCCTTAGCACAAGAAGAGTTGAACTACAAATACAATGCAAAGTTGACAGATAATCTATCATGGAAAGGTGTAATGCTACAATGGGTCTAGGTAATTAAGGTAAGTCTATAGTTTGTAGATTTTTTGGGTTGGCAGATGATACTAACTTCCGACCAAAAAATGAGATTTAATCATAAACAATATTGAACTTGTAACTGAGGGTAAATTTATGGATTTAGATTAGATCAAATGAATGCAAATCATAAATGACAATAAACCCAAAGTTCTATAGAGCACAAAGGAAATTAAACAATAGGAGAGTTATACCTATAAATCGCAATTTCCATGATTACCTCCATAGTACCTTCTTACTTGCTGGATGATGTTGCCCTCAGATTGGACGTACAAGCAATCTGCAAGTGTCTAAGTCCAACAAGCCTTGAAGGATTTGTATAAAAAAAAGTGTCTAAATGCCTATGACTATGACAATGTCTAAGATTTGATCAAACTAAAATAATAAATGCTATGATAAATCTAAGAATGCAAGTGTGAAATTATAATGCCTATAATATGTGCCTGCATCTATGTAAAATGTCAATGTGTAATCAAAAAGTGAGAGGAAAATGACATTTTATAGAAAATGTCATTTTGAATGGATGGACGAGATTAATTGATGACAAGAACCTAAAATGAGAGGTCCAGATTAAGTCTGAGAATCCCTAATTAGGGTTAGGGCAAATCCATTAATCGAATGGCCAAAATAATATCTCAGATAATCGGATCGACGGTGGAGAATAAATGAGACAAATTAATTAGAAAATAAATATTTTCAAAAATCAAGAAGAGAAAGATTGTCTAATTTGCGAGATTCGAAAAATCAAGAAGATAAGATTTGAACTAAAGATCAGATTTGGAAAATCAAGAATCTGCCCGATTACTTGATTTTTGGAAGATTAGTTACTAATTTGAATTAAATTAATTCAAATTATGGATTTTATGAGACAATAAATAATCTTTTTCAGATTATTTACCAAAATGGACTGACAGTTAAGATTGTGATGACATTTTAAATAATTGATTTATTTAAAATGAGAGGAATATTAAATTGGCAATTAAATAATTAAATTTAATTATTTAATTTAGAAGATAAGATTAATTAATTAAATAAATTAATCAATTCATTTAATTATGACAGTTAGTGACATATTAAATAAATAAATAAAACTTATTTATTTAATAATCAGGAAGAATTAATGAATAAGGATAATTAAACAAATTTAGAAATTTATTTAATGAAGGGAAGACTTGAGACAATTAATTTCGTATTTAATAAATAAATAAAATTTATTTATTTAATAATCATGAAGAATACAAAGACATGAATTAATTAAACAATTATAAATTATTTAATTAATAGTCAAATGTGAACCAAGGACATAATTAAATGTATTAATTATGCTAGGATGAAAGTGGTAAAAATGAAGCTTGCAGGCCTAGGTCATTTTTAGGTGTCTCCAGAACTAAATATAATAACTACTAAACTACAATTCAATACCAAACTCTCAATCCAATTCAACCAATGAAGTACAAATAACACAATGAAATTAGAATAATAAAGCTATGAAATTACCTTCCAATGTGTTTGTAGAGTAAAAAATTGTAAACCTTTATGATTTCACACTATGTTTGCATCCCCTCGAACTATAAATTTTTGGGGATAGGCACTCTCTTACACTTCTAGGGTTTTGCACCTAAAAAGAGAAAGGTATCCCATAAAAACTTAGGTGGTTCACTCAAGAATAATGCTAATATGATTAAAATGTACCTAAATGGAATGTCTTAAATGCAATGAACTGATAAAAGATATGAATTATTAATTCCAAACTAAGGAAATGTAAGATGTTTGAAAACACAATGTGATATACAAAATGAACTAAAAATACAAGTAAACTATAACAGAAATTAATAAGACTGGGGAGGTGCACTTGGAAACTAAAATGTGATGTAGAGAAGCTCTGGAATCCTACAGAAGTTATTGTTGAAGCCAACTAGGACACTTACGCCAAGCTGGGCGACTTAGTCCTGTTTCGGGGAAATTCTATCAGAACAGGCTTCAGCCAAAAGGGTATCTGGAACTACAGAAAACACTTTTCAGGCCTGGTAGTGGGACTAATTCACCAATGATGGTGACTTCACCCACTTTTAGCTTTTATGAATTTCGAAGATGCAATCTATAGCTCTTGATCTGCACTTTGGTTCCTAACAGTTTTTTGAATCTGAATCTGTAGAATCTAGTCTGTAGGTGATCACCAACCTTCTTTTAGGGATTTGTTGACTTTGAAAGACTTTTATGAATTGATGATACCTTTTAACACCTTTTTCTTTGACAAATCTGCATACAAGACCTGCAACACACATTTAAAAAGGGGGAAAAGGTTTAAGGGTTAGTGAATAGGGGTATGCCTTGGTCAAACCCTAGTTTGGTAATTAAACCCTTAAAAATGAAATGAAATGAAATGAAATGAGAATGATGAATGAACATGAAATGCTACAAATCACCAAACCCTTGAAGTAGAAATATGAAGATATGCAAGTAGAAGCTACAATGGATGTATGCTTAAGAATGCCTAAAATGCCTAAGAATGATTAAGTGAATGAATGTATGGGTGTATGGGGTGAAAAATGAGAGGAAAACCCTATATTTATACATGATTATACAAAATTTCCCAAAAATACCTCATCACAAGCCGACCTCAAGGTCTAAAAAATAACATCCCACCAGAATTTTGAAATAATTTTGATTTTTGTGCCAAGTGGGACTAAGTCACCCCTAGTGGCGACTTGATCCCACTAGGGAAATTTTAATGGGTGTTAGGAATTAAAGTGTATTAAATGATGTTTTACAGGATTATTCTCCAAAACACACTTAAGTAGGGCCTATAAGTGCATTAAGGGGTCATTTAAACATAAGAAAGGGTCAAATTATTTATGACAAGCCTAGAAAAGCATGAAATTTTGTTACAACACTTTGAAATAAGGCTTGATAAGTGATAAAAATAGGTTATTTAAGTGAATTATAATAAAAAGGTCCTAGAAAAGTGTGAAAGTGGGTTACAACACTTCACAACACTTTTACAAGACATCATAGAATTCTTATTGATTCACAAGGGTCCAAGACCTAATGTGAATGTGTTGACCACATTACAACATTAAATATAGGCAAAAATAGGCCAACATCCATAAGAAAGAACCAAATGAGCATGAGAATTCCAGGTATACTTTTTTTTTTTGCGCTACATTTAGCCCCCACTTTAGTGAGAGGATGAGCTTGCTTCAAACTCACACTAAAGTAGCCAAACATGCACATCAAGAGGGAACCAAATGCACCCACGCTAGCAAGATGAGACAACAACAATCAAGAGGGGTGATCAAGCCCCCAGGATCAAGATCCCATGGCAAACCAAACATTAGCACAAAGGAACACATAAGAGAATGATGTAAAATATTTAGAGGGAGAGAAGGAGAAGGAAAAAAAGAGTCGAATCAAGATTCAATCATTTTTCCATCCCATTGTGGATCAGATCTAGGTTGTTTTTCTGGAAAAACACATACTCAATTTGAGGCAATGGAACTCATGGCTATCCATCGGGTGAGAAGGTCCAAAAGGTGAGAAACATACACTCATGGCTGGTATGCACTCACACACATGCAGGTGGCTATGGGGAAATTAATGCCTCGGAATGCGCTTCCCGCTCAACCATATCAAAGTTATACCTCCTGATAACTTTAATAAGGCACCAAAAAATAAAATGACTTTTCAAGCTTCACTAGACAAGCAAAACTTCATATGATTGGAGCTCATGAACAAATGTGATGGCACCACAGGCATGCAAGCTATGTTATGCAAGGTGGCCATATAAAAAATGCAACATGCAAAGGATGTTCAAAGGAGTCTTGCTTAGTTCATGCGAGGTCTTTAACTTAGAAAACATTGTGTCTAATGTCTCCAAGAGAGGACCTATCAAAGAATAGAAAATTCACAACTTAGGGGATGCAGTGTGTTGCATCAAGCCACCAAGAGGAATGTGATATGCTAAGATAGATCACGCTTATGAAAGACACTACACCCACTGTCATCCACAAAGTGACAAATACATCATATGGAGTAAGAAGGTTGCACTAAGAACCAAGAAAAGGAAAAAAATGCAAAAGAATAATGCCAATGTATGCCCCCACTTTAAAGGAATTGCTACACACCATACTGTGAGAAATTACTTTAAAGTAGCAAAAAGAAGAAAGAAGACATGAGAGCCAACTTGGAAAGCCCTTATGCCAAGTCATATGTTTCTGAGTAAGGCTACGTCATGTGAAGGAAAGGAAAAAGAAAAGGAAGGGGTTGCCTCCAAAATGAAAACACCAAACACATAAGGGATCTATGGATTTGGGGTCAATATGTTCTTTGCTACAATGTTTATTAGAGAGCTTGGAACTGTCATCATCCCCCAAATACATAGAACTAGAAGAATGACACAAAGAGAGCAAGAAAAAAGAAAAATACATAACCTTTTGGGTCAACATGGAAGAGACATAAGATGTCTTGACACTTTGCATCATCCCCAAAAGGAAAACACAAGCCAAATGAAAAAAAAGTAAAGGTGAAAGAAAAATGAAAAGCTTTTGGGTCAACATGAAGGAGACATGAATGTATCAATTCCTTGCATCATCCCCAAAAGGAAAACACAAGAAAAAGACAAAATAAAAGGAAAAGAAAAAGAAAGGAATTATGGGTCAACATGAAAGAGACATGGATGTCTCAATGCCTTGCGTCATCCCCAAAAGGAAAACACAAGAAAAGGAAAAAGAAAAAGGTGAAAGTGATGTACGACATAGAGAAGAATGAAGGTACAAATAGAGGAATGTCACATAGAGATAGAACATCAAATAGAACATCACGGGGGATCATAGTACTCACATGCCAACACACAAAAGAAAAAGAAAAAGAAAGTGAAAAAGACTAGTAAGGAAAATGTGAGTCAATCGTCAAGCAATTCATCTGCCTCTCAATCTCAGCCGGTATAAGTAGAAGGTGAAAAACGTGGCTAGGGGACAATGACAAATGCATTACTAGGACAAGGCTAGCAACTTCCTATCCCCACTGAGTGCAAGACAAGAATGAGCTGAGGTAGGTGATGGGAAAGGTCATGTAATAGTGAGAAGAGAATATTCTACAACTATTACATGATAAGGAATCCGATGGAGGTTTATGGAATTATTGGATAGTAATTATCGCCATCGAAATGATACTTGCTCATTATTTCTTGCAATTGATGACACTCACCACTTCTATGTCCAAGAATGTGATGATATGCACAATGTGGAACATTAGCATCTTTAGGATATATTACCAACCTATTCATAGGTGGTAATAGTAGTAGTCCTTTGTTTAAAAGTAATTGCAATTTCCTTTCACATTCAAGTAGTGGACGGAGAGGAAAGTTGATATTTTATAACTTGTAAGGTCTTTTGCATTTTCTAGATTCACCCTTTTCTCGAATGGGAGGAGGAGGAGGACCCAAAGTGATCCTCTCATCCTTGTCATTATTATTAGGTAAGGGTTGCTCTCGAGGAAGAAGGACATTCAGATCAAGAGGGGAATCAAAGATCATAGTGCCATCATCACAAAGCCTCAAATATTCTCTAGGAGGCTTGTTGTTATGAGAGGGATCTTGATATCCTAACCCTATTGTGTTATCATCTTTTGGATTTTTCTCTAAGAGTTGATGAATGTCATGTTCAATTGTTGTGTCACATCCTTGTTTGCTCAAAATGGTGAAACCTTTTCCATAGGTTTCTTAAAGGTTGATTGGATTATTTGTTACTTTGTTATCATAAAATGGTTGAGTGGTTGTTTGTCGAGAAGAACTAGGTTCACCTAGTGGAGGGAACTTAGGTCCTTTGTTTGTTTTAAGATGTAAGTAACCAAACATATCAGGAGGTGGTATTGTAGGAAGGTTATGTGGTTTCATGGATGGATAAAAGGATGCATTATCTTCAAGGTTGTCAAGGAGTTCATTTAGGAACTTATTCATGTTTCCATCATCTTCTCCAATGATGTCAACATCATGAGGAGGGAATTCATGAGGATTTGAAGGAGCATGTGGAAGTTCAATGTCATTAGGATCAATTCCAAAGGCATCGCTTGACATGTCAACTAAGGATTTTAATGACATCCAAAGCTTATTAAAACACATAGCCATGATGCAAATGGAATGAAAGAAAACTAAATACAATAAATTGAATAAAATAGAAAATCTAGAAATTGTAACATAAATGTAATAATAGAAAACAGAAATGTAGAAAATGATCTAGAAATGATAGAAATTACAGTGCAAAATGTGCAAGTGGGCTAAGTCACCCAGTGTGGTGAATTAGTCTAGGTAGTGATTCTTTTAAGAATTTTTAGAATTTTTAAAGTGGTTTTTATGTGTTTTATGATTTCAGATGTAGATACAGTATGAAAATGAAAATTTTAATTGATTTTTAATGAAATGCAATGCAAAAATGTAAGCTATATGAACTTTTCACTAATGCAAATTTTAAAACCCTATGATGCAAATTAAACAATGAAAAATTCAAAGCAATGTTGATGCAAGCTATTCCTAGGATGTAAATGCACTCAAAATCAGAAATAGAATGTTCAAAATGCAGGTTCACCAAAATAAATCATAAATTTTTGGGGATAGGCACTCTCTAACACTTCTCGGGTTTTGCACCTAAAAGGAGAAAGGTATCCCACAAAAAATTAGGTGGTTCACTCAAGAATGATGCTAATATGATTAAAATATGCCTAAATGGAATATCCTAAATGCAATGAACTGATAAAAGAGATGAATTATTAATGCAAAACTAAGGAAATGTAAGATGTTTGAAAACACAATGTGATATGCAAAATAAACTAAAAATGCAAGTAAACTATAACAGAAATGAATAAGATTGGAGTGGTGAACCTAGAGACTAGAATATGATGCAGAGAGGCTCTGGAATCCTATAGAACTTACTATTGAAGCCAACTGGGACACTTACGCCAAGTTTGGTAACTTAGTCCTATTTCGGGGAAATTCTATCAAAATAGGTTTTAGCCAAAAGGGTATCCAAAACTACAGAAAACACTTTTCAAACCAGGCAATGGGACTAATTTTCCACTGATGGTAACTTAGTCCACTTTCAACTTTTATGAATTTCGAAGATGCAATCCGTAGCTCTTAGTCTGCACTTCAATTCCTGACAAGTTTTCAAATCCAAATCTGCAAAATTTGGTCTGTAGGTGATCTCCAAGCTTCTTTTAGGGATTTTTTGACTTTGAAAGACTTTGATGAATTGATGACACCTTTTAACACCTTTCTCTTTGAAAAATTTTCATACAAGACTTGCAAAACACATGCAAAAAGGGGAAAAAGGTTTAAGGGTTAGTGAATAGGGGTTTGCCTTGGTCAAACCCCGGTTTGGTAAGTAAACCCTTGAAAATGAAATGAAATGAAAAGAGAATGATGAATGAAAAACATGCAATGCTACAACTCACCAAACCCTTCAAGTAGAAATCTGAAGATATGCAAGTAGAAGCTCCAATGGATGTATGCTTAAGAATGCCTAAAATGCTTGAGAATGATTAAGTGAATGAATTAGTGAGTGAATGAATGTATGGGTGTATGGGGTGAAAATGAGAGGAAAACCCTATATTTATACATGATTATACAAAATTTCCCGAAAAAACCTCATCACAGACTGACCTCAAGGTCTAGAAAATATTATCCCACCAAAATTTTGAAATAATTTTGATTTTTGTGCCAAGTGGGACTAAGTCGCCCTAGTGGAAACTTGGTCCCACAAAGCAATTTTAATGGGTTTCAAGAATTAAAGTTTATTAAATGATGTTTTATAGGATTATTCTCCAAAACACAATTAAGTAGGGACTGTTAGTGCATTAAGGGGTCATTTAAACATAAGAAAGGGTCAAATTATTTATGACAAGCCTAGAAAAGAGTGAAAGTTTGTTACAACACTTTACAACACTTTGAAATAAGGCTTGGTAAGTGATAAAAAGAGGTTATTTAAGTGAATTATAATAAAAAGGTCCTAGAAAAGTGTGAAAGTGGGTTACAACACTTCACAACACTTTTACAAGACATATAGAATTCTTATTGATTCACAAGGGTCAAAGACCTAATGTGAATGTGTTGACCACATTACAACATTAAATCTAGGAAAAACTGGGCCAACATCCATAAGAAAGACCCAAATGAGTGTGAGAATGTCCAGGTATACATTTTTTTGTGCTACACGCCTTAATTAATTGGACTTAATTAAGCTTCTAATTCACCAAATTATGCATTCCAAAGCCTTATTATTCTTGTTTTTCGAAAGGGAAACCTATATTAAACAATTTCCTACATTAATTTAAACACCTTGGAAATTGTGTCTTGGATTTAGGTCCCCTTTAAGTGTCATGACCCAATTTAAAATATATGTTTTTGGTGGCATTTGAATGATTCAAATTCAACTTTCAAACATTGACTTGTGGAATCTAATTTTAGGAAATTAGATAAACACCTATAAATACATAGTTATTTTATCAATTCAACATTAAGAAGAAAGAGGTGAACTTTACAAGAGAAAATATTATTAAGAGAATTGAATAGCAGATTTATCAGTCATTTACAACAACAATCAAGATCATATCATGTCAAATTTCATGTGTATTCATGTCATGTTTTGGAGCTAACATTGTAATGTAGGTTTCAAGCATTCAAGAATCAAATCAAGCAATCAATAAGCCAGTTCATGCAAGATCAAATCCTTAGAGAGATTTATTAGAATTTAGTCCTCTAAGGGCAACTATTAAGGGTTTGGTGAGTTGTGACAAAGCTTTGTTCATTCATCAATTCCTTTCATTCGTCATTATTTCATTATCAAGGTCTAATTACCAACATGGGGTTTGACTAAGGCAAACCCCTATTCACCAAAAAATAAACATTTTTGCTTCTCTCTTTGTATGTGCAGATTTACAAGTGAAGAAGGATTGAAATTTGATCAAAGGAGAAAATTTACAAATTTGTTAAAGTTGTCGCCATTGTTGTCAAGACACGAAAACTCAAATCCTGAATTTATTTCCATCTTTCCAATAGTGAAACATGGGGTAAAAAAAATCTTGGATCTTGCACCAAAGGACCCTATAAGTTCAGGAAAATCCCTGTACAAAGACCCATTTTCCCTTGGGTGAATGAGTCTTGTTATAGGCCCTGAAACCCACTTTTCTGGGCAATTTTTTCCTTCCCTACACTTTCCATATATGCTTGTAAATTATCATTTATGTTTTTGTTATCATATAATTCTACATTTCAAATGTTAGGTCATGCAATTTAGTTTGTTAAAAATGCATTTAAAATCATCTCCCAATATTGCAAATCAATCATTTTTTAATAAGAGAGTAGAGATCCAAGATCTCAAAATAGGGTTGGCTCGCCTCAAGGTTGAAAGTTTATCCTATCCCTTTGTGATCTTCTCTCTTTCTAATGAAATTTTAGAGAAAGGTACCTAGATCCTATTGTTCTAAGAACTTGGGACATAGGATCCCTTTTTCTTCATTTCAGTGCCAATGATGATTTACCTCCATTGTTCTTCTTTGTCTTCTTTGCTCTCAATTATGTATGTACTACTTTGCTTCAAGCTCAATACAAATGAATAAGATGAATAGATGCAAAGTTCCAAAGATTCATGGTTAGCCTTCAAAGAGATATGAGGGTTTCTTTTATAAAATTGTTTGATTTGAATGGACGATCAGGATTAAGAGGTGGTAATCAAGATCAAGGGTCAAGAATCCTTAAGAGGAATTCATGAACGAGTTAACTGACTATAACTAGCTGCAAGATTTCAGTTAACTGTTTGCATGAGGAATTGATTGAAGAGTTAATGGATTTGATTGCTTCATCAACTCTCACTAAGTGGAACTGAACTAATTTGATTGATCAGTGGAATGACATTGATCATCCAGTTGACTAGAAGAGAGTGTTTGTTATGAAAAAGGTGGAAATGCATGAGATAATAACAAATTAAATTAATTAATTATTTAAGGAATGTACAAGTGGGAATTAGATAAATAAATAAAATGTTTTATTTATTTGAGGAAGTGGATAATGTTGATAGAATATAAGATAATTAAATAATTTAAGTAATTATTTAATTTAAGAAGTGTGAATGTGGATAATTAAATAATTAAAGTAATTATTTAATTAAGAAGTGTGAATGTGGATAATTAAATAACTAAGGTAATTATTAAATTTAGAAAGTAGGTGAATGTTAATTAAATAACTAAAAAATAATTATTTAATTAATATAGAGGAATAAGATAATTAAAGACGTAATTAAATAAATAAGATTTATTTAATTAATCGAGATAGAATAAGGATTAAGGCATAATTAAATAAATAGGATTTATTTAATTAATTAGAAAGATTAATGATAAAGTGATTGAATTAAATAACATAAATTCATTTAATTAATAGTGAAAATACAATATTAGACAATAATTAAATAAGTGAACAATCATCAAGGAATGAGGATAATTGGTGTTAAAAGTGTTACTTGCAAGCTAGGATAGTTTCAGGTATCTACATTTGCCCCTCTTTGATATAATGTGGTTTTATAGTCTTTTGTCAAAGAAAATTCAAAAATTTGTGTTCAAGACGTGCCCCGGTGACGGTGAGATAGCATGGTGCCCCCTCAGTAAATTTTGCAAATTTTCAAAAAATTCCAATTTTTTTTTTGGGAACTTGTTCCGACAAGCTAATTTGATAGTTCTAAGTGTGTGGGCTAACAGAAGAAATTTTAACTAGAAGAGAAGGTTATTAAGAATTGAAGAATGGTTAGCTAGATTGTCCATCCAAATCAAGATTGATGTATGATTGATAGATTTTGAGTTTTAATTAGTGAACATTTTTTTCATCATAGAGTGTTTTATTATGTGGCAAGTGGATGTATGCACACCAAAGCATGAATTGTGATGGTGATGTTTGTTTCCCTTTGCCTAAAATATATTGATATATGGACAAGTCAATATGTTTACACTAAGTTGAGACAAACCTTGGTGATGTCAATATTTGTTGTCAAATATTTAGACACATCAAACAAGGATTGCCCAGATTCATACTAGTAACAATAGAACCTTGTTGGAATATATGAGGAAGTAGCCATAAAGCATGTTAATCCTGATGCAAAAAAGCATTAGCTGACCTTTAACTTGCATAGGATGTTTTGATTATGCCAAATGGAACCCCAATCACACACAAGGAACTTAATTTCCCTATTCATATTATCAAGAAAAACCACAAAAAAAAATTAATAGAAAGAAACATCATGATCCATCATCGTTGCTCTAATCACTTGTGGATATCATCTAGTGGCATAGGAACATGACATAAGATAAATCAAATAAGATAAAACTTAACTAGACCAAATGAGTCCACAAATATTTATATCTTCTTGTCCACTAATATAATTTTGATATGATTCAAAAGATTGTGTCTGATTTAAGAAATGAAACATCTCATGTAAGACGCTTCATCTAGGTTTCAATCATGTAACAACCTAGAAGACAAAAAAATTTGATAAGATAGGTAACATTGATAGATACGTAGGAAATTGATCAGCCAGATTGAAGGCTAGTTTGGTATACTCATCTATTATTCCATGATTTGTTAAGCTTATTTTTCGTAAGATATTCCATTTTTGTTTTATCGAGATGTCAATTCTTGAGAAGGGATAGATTTATGGATTGTGATGGATGAAAAGTTTATTATGACAGACCCTAAGGAACAAACCTAGGCCTTGGGGGCTCATCAATTATGTCCTTGCCTACGTGATACATATAGAGGCTATGTAGTTTGATTACTTCAATTGACATTAGCACATGCTTGATAGCCAATGTTGTTTTTGACTTTTTCCATTTTATGACTATTTTAAATTTTTCAAGGAATATTTGGAATATATTTGGATTTTATAGAATGTTTTTGATGTTTTTGTATTTTATGTGGTAATGTCCTTTGATACCATGTGTAAGATCCTTTTGCAACTCTAGGTTGAGAATTTCCCCCAATCAGGTATAGGACCAATTATTATGGAAGAGATGAATATGGTAAGTGGTTGACGCTAAATATCAATCATTCTCAAGCCATGAGAGGGGTGAGAAAACTTTATTATGAAGGAGTCTATGCTCAATTTATTATAAATAAATTCTAATAGAATAGTGATAGATGGTGGAGCGGTAATCAACTACACATGGTGCCCATTTGCCAGGTTTTCACCATGGTACTTATCCAAAGTGCCACTAAAATGGTTTTCATTGTAGGACAGATTATTTCTCTCTTTTTTTCTATTTTTCTATAGTTTTTTATTTTATTATTTTTTGTAAAAGACACTTGTTTTCTAGGTTTTCATCAAGGTGACATTTTATTGGAATTTGATGATGTTGCAATCACGGTGGACACTCTTCAAGAGATGTGGACCAATGATCCATAGATAGGTATAGATGGTATGAAACAAAAGATGGGGAATGTGATATATTGCAAGTAGGAGGAGCTAAAGTTTGATTGGTAGAATGCACACTACATGGACAATCATACTTCCCTCAAAGAGGAGATTGGAAACCCAATGCATTAGAGCACATCAAGGGGTCGTCATCAAAGGTATGTTGAGTGACATTGCCGAGAGAATTATTATGAGATGGTGGATTTATGAATGTAGGTGGATCTGATAAATTATACTAATTATGGAATAATGAGGTATATAGAAATGCTAGATCAACAATCTCATTTTGTAATGGCCTTCTTTTACATATGCCCCTAGTTATTGTGGGTATAAATTCCAAATTGAAGATCAATTTATGCTTGCTTTTTCTTTTTTATTTTTCTTTTTTCTTGCCTAAGCGCTTTTGATTTTGCTTTTTCTCTAAGGACTTTTCTTGATCTTTCTTTTTTTGCTTTGATCTTGTATATCTTTTTAATAAAGGCTCTCTCTTTCTTAACTTTTGACTTATAGCCTTATGATTTTGTGTTGACACTTGTTGATCCATAAATCTAAGAGATGGGTGAAATTGCATGACTTTGATGGATCGAAAAAGATGAATGATTCATGTATAGTTCGGTTGATGTCATCAACGTATTCTTTGAAACTATCCTTTTCAACATAGGTAATTCTAAAGGAAAATTGCTTATCGTCAATGAGTTGGTAGGATAGCTTAGTAGAATCAACATTTATAGATGCATAGTCTAGCTCATGATGCTCGAGAGAAAAATATGATAGCCCACGCAATGGACTAGAAGGAATACGATCCTAGAATGAAAAAGGATGCTCTAGGATATCCTCTAGAGGATCATTCTAGAAAAGTGGTTTATCATAGATGTCCTAATTAAACATGAGATTATCATTAACATCAAATGATTGGGATGCAGATGGTAGTGGTTTAAGCTCTGGATGATAGACTTGTAACTCATATTCTCCAGCTTCAAGGTCTTTGAAATTAACATGGATTTTTGAGGGAGTAGGAGATGTGGGTAGTATTGAAGGCTCAGCAGATACAAAGGAAGATGGTAAGGCAGTGTTGCTAAAATAGTGCTCTAGGAAGCCAAGACTGCTCTATGAGTGTTTGTAATGGTCAAAGGGATTCAGATGCACTAATATAGTCACATGAGTTCCATTGTATGGGAAATTTATTCATTTATCTAAGGTTGATGACACAACTTGCATGGCATGGATCCATGGACGTCCTTGGAGAATGTTAAAGGGATCTCCAAATCTAATATTTGGAAAATGGTCTCAACTGTAATAGGTCCAACCTAGATAGGTAATATGGTAGTGCATATAGATTCTCATTCAACATCATCATATGCTTTGATTTTTATCTTTGTGTTATGATTAATAGCATCATCGGAATATCCCAAGTGTTGGATAAGACTTAGACTGTAAATGTTTAGTCCCACTCCATCATCTATCAACACTCATCCAATTCTATACTTTTGGACAAAGGCTTCAATATGTAATGCATCAATATGGAAAGGGTTTTTTGTAGGAATATCCTTCTTTGAAAATATAATGATACACTTAGAATTTTCACGCTCAATTAGTATAGATGAGGCTTAATTATTAGATGGATAGATGTTATTGACCATGTACTCATGAGCAACATTGGTGGTCCTTACCATCAGTTCTTGACATGGAGATTTTTTCTGATCCATGATTCTGTAAGGGATCTTTAAATATAGCATGATTTGTTGGAGGATCCCTATAGTTTATCAATTTCTATCACTCCCTATTAAATAAGATCCTAGATGGCATTCTTCAGTTTAAAACAATTAGAGTTTTTATGCCCTTTGTTTCTATGGTACTCACAAAAGTCATCATTGTTCCACCAGGATGGTTTGAAGGGTCTTAGTTCATAGTATCTAATCTCTAAGAGTTGTATTTTTTGAACACCCAGAATACTGAGAGGGGGGGTGAATCAATATTATATTAAATAATTCAACTATAAACCATCCAAACATTAAATCACATCTAACTGCAATTATAAGTAAAGACATGAAAGAGATCATAACACCACATAACACATAAACACCAATATCTTTACGTGGAAAACCCAAAATATGAAAAACTACGGTGAGAATTAGCCCATAGCTCACAATATATTGTAACTGATCATAAGATATTACAGTGGCCTACAACCAAGACTCGCTATCCTTGAAAGGCTCACTGCCTGCAATGATTACAAAATAGAGTGTGGCTCATTGCCAGGAGGTGAACTAATGGAATACACCTTTCACATGCAGAATTCAGTTCCAATTAAGATTTGAAATACAAAATCCTGCATTGGTTTGCAATTTTATAACATACACAACAATTTTTCCTTCATATAGAACTTATACATACAAGATCTCATAATATCACACTATCACACATCTCTTATCACATGTTACATCTTCAATAAAAAATTGTTGACATCTCCCAAGATTGTAACAATTGGATCAAACTACCGAAGAAATCTAAACCAGATAACTCATTCCACTATGCATAGTTATAAGCAGAAAATTGTTTGTCGAACTTCTGTTAATTGTATCTTTCAGTCCATTCAACCAAAATCACTAAAAAATTATTCATATGTGCATTTAATAGTCTTTAATAACATACTAGAACCATATAGGCCGATCTTCTAATATGAGCAATTCTGAACCAAATTACCGGATCAAGGTAACACAAACACTATTTACCAGATGAGACAAAACTATCACCAAACAATGTTGGCATCAATGACAACACACCGGAGGTTTTCTTCTTCATTCTTCCAATAGTATTACATTTTTTTGTAGTATTTTCTTTAAAAATAACTCTATAGGTTCTCCTAAGGGCATGTATGTTTGTTGCGGTTGGTTAGTCCTTGGAAGACCACATTTAGTATTTTGCATCACATTTATTGTTTACTCATGTTTCTATGATGGATTAATATTGTTCATCATTGATGGTACCTTTAGATTGATCATAGGTTGAGCTTTTTTAATGACCTTAGCATCTACCAGGCCATCATTTTTCAAGTTTTTATTGCACAACCAAAATTTGTTCTTGTCGTTTGAATATGTAAATAATTGTTGTTCTCCTTAAAAATTTTGACTAGCCTTTTGTCAATAAGGGATTTCTCGATGGAGAGACCTTTTTCGATGACCTCCTCAAACATGTTTGAGTAGTAGATTTATAGGTGAAACATCACCTCCTTAATAAGGTTTTCCATGAACATATGTACCAGTTGCTTCTCTGGTATATTTCATGGAAACTTACTGGTGTAGGTGGTGTTCCAAGGCATGCTTGCACAATCTACTAGAAGACCTCTTCACTGTCTTCTTCCTGGACCCTGATGCCAATAGGTTCTTGTTAGGCTTGGATGATTAACCAAGTCCTGCTCTAACTCTTCTCCAAGAGTTTTCCTCTTGTGCTTCACCCTAGAAGACCAACACCATGTGAACTTGCAAACTTCTTCCCAACACCTAGAAGATTCTAAGTGCCATCATCTCACAAAACACTGAACTACTTGCAGGGGTGTTAGAGACACTGAAACCATTCATTTTACATCCATTTAGATACATCCTTGAGGACCTTCAACTTGTTGTCTTACCGATTTCAAGATTTTGCTTTAAGGAGGCCCAATTGCTTGTAGCCCTTACCAGTCACCTTTTTTCTTTTCTTGCCCAAACTTTCCAAACAACCTAGCAAATGAACTTCACTTCCAGATACACTTTTTGGTCCTTTAAAATATTCACAGGGTTTCAGACCCCTGTCTCCTCCGTACAGTGGGTTCCTACAATCTAGGGTAAAATAGGGCTAACAAGCCTAATTCTTAGGGTTTTACTGATATTTTGCTAATTTCTCACACAAATGGATTGGTTAAGCCTCAATCCTTCTAGAATTTTTAGGTAAGGTTATACCCCACCTAGAACTGTACCTGTTTCATACAGTACCTCCTTCCCCTGCCTGTTCTATTCAATCTTTAACTGCCAAACCTCTAACTGGGTAGTAAGAACTCGCTTAGGGTTTGGTTTTGAAAGAAAATGCTCGACTCCCAATACTTCCTACTGCTAAATATGTACAGATGATTGGCTCCCCTGTCATTTCCACCCAATCTCAAGAAGATCACATGGTTAGATTTTATGGGGGAGCGATTCAAAGACTGACTGCTCAAAAATAGAAACTACAACCCTCTAGACTCTAAACTATGGAATTACAATACTAATTTAGCTTAAGTTAATCCAATCACAGAATGGAAAATGCTTGAAACTACCCTGCAAATGCAAATCTACAACCAAATCAATATATACAATACACTAAATATCACTGTTTCTTCAAATCACATGGTGTCAATAGAAATTGCAGACTTTCCTCTATTCACACAAACAAAAACTTGATTACAACAACCACTAACTGCTTGTCTACGAGCCACCACACTTACATAGATGCCTTTGCCAAGTTTCAAGGGATATTGAACGATCCCACACTCCTAACTTTTAGGGGATCGAAGACAACTAAGTTGCATGCAACCTAACAAATGTTGTCATGCAACTTTGCAACATTCTTGCAACTTTGCCATCATCCTAAATCTTAGGACCTCAATCTCCTTGATTTCGAACCATCAACTCCCCTAACTGCCTCTTGGCATCTTCTAACAACTAAGATGTGTTTAGAACACATTTACTACTTTACAACATAAGATATTTAAAGCTACTTAAAACAAAATTAACAACAATGATTAAACTAAGGTGACTTTAGTCCTAGTGACTAACTCACCACACACAAGCAAGACCTTCTAAGGTCCAAAACAAACACACCAACACCCTGACTTGGCTAAGGTCAGGTACAAGCCAAAATTGATAACAAACAAAATGGAGGTTAGCCTAGGTGCTCCTGCACCACTTACTAGCAAGGCTTATCCACCTTTGTAAGAATGTAGCGAATGTTTCACCATCCTTTTGTTTTTCATTACATAGATTGATAATGTTTATGTCATTTGAAATGTTATATGAGAAATGTGTTATAATTTTTCCTTTAATTTACTCCATGTTTAGATTCCTAGAGGTAGATGTGCAAACCTTTCAAGGGCTTGACCTCCAAGACTTCGTGGGAGAAGTTTTATTAGGTAGGTGTGATCAAAAGCTACATCCAAGGAGGTTGTATGAAGCTCTCTCACATGTTCAAAAAGATATTCCTTCCCTTTATATTTTTCATATTTTGGAATGATGAAGTTTATTGGAAAGGTAGGCATATAGATGCTCCTATAAAATGGGTAAGGACATAAGTCCTCTATTGAATATATTTTCTTGTTTCCTATTACCTACATATTTGACATCTATTGTTGTAGGGTTTTTAGCTATTGAGTTATAAGATCCATAGGTAATGGTGCCATAGGAGTTGTTTTTGATTGCAGCTATTGTGTCAAAACTTATGAAGGGTTTCCAAATGGGTTGGTGTTCTGATAATGTGAAGTGGTAGTGTATCCATGCATATTTTAATTTGTTGTACCAAAATGATGTTGCTCCATGGGTGGGATGTTTTGTTGAAAGTCTATTGTGAAATTTGGATTGGGATTGAATTGAGGTGGAGGTTGGTTGAAACTAGATGTGAAAGTGGAACCAGGATTAGTTGAATGTTGTTGTGGTGGTTGTTTGAAGTTCGTATTTTGACTTTCTCCAAAAAAGTATTTGGTCCTTGTCGGAGGTACATTTGTGTTATGTGAAGTGGATGTTGTGTTCACTTTTGGTCCTAAAAATGAAGGATTTATCCTTCATATTTTAATAGGTGAGTTTTGTTTGGTGACATTCTGAGTTGTAGGCGTAGTGTTAGTTTGTGGTGCTACATTCTGAGAGGTGGAAGCAAATGGACTTATTATTTTTTTTGTTGAATGTGGGTGTCGGAAGGATGTTAATGGTTGAAGTAAAGTGTTAATTTTGATAGGTGGAAATCCTATGTTTAACTATTGTGATGATATGTTAAGTGTTGATGGTGGTTGATTAATGGCACCTTGTCCTTGTGACACTATACTTGGTGCTTCCCCTATAATCATGGAGATGTTGAATTCAGTTGGTAGCTGAGCTCCACTTTGTGCAAATTGGAAGAAATATTTATTAGAATCAACAACTATTAGTTCATCCATGATTTGCAAGATCCTAGGATCTTGTGAAGCATTGTTTATTTCTTCTAGTGTTAGCCCTTGTTCTACTTTATGTAAGGTATATTTGTCAAATGAAGGTAGATTTTGTGACTATGAGTTTACTTGATTATTAGAGGTTTCCCCAAAGTTCATTTCACTGGTGGGGTTGTACATATGATCGGATGTAGAATCCATCTCTTTATGTTTTCTTTGGGAGAGTGTGACACCCATAAAAGATTATGTTTTGAACTTTTGACTTTTTTGGATATTTTGGTGTTTTTTGGTATTTTTAGACTTTTTGTTTTTTTGAATTTTGATTTTAAAATTTTCTTGTAGGTTTTCACTTTTTGGGATGAATGCAAGAATATTATGAAATTTAATCTATGTTTTTGGATTTTGACTTTTTGGAAAGAAATTTGTGAATGCAAAGATCCTAGATTTTTTGACTTTTGACCTTAAAAGGAGACTACTTGAAATTTTTTGAAGGACTAATGTAATCAAATGAAATTCCTAAATTTCAAGGAAGGAAAAATGATGGGGATTGATAAAAAGTCAAATTTCAACTAGGCTTGTGAGTTAAAACTCTACTTTTGTTGGTGAGATAAATTTTGGAAAATATGAGGTTTTGAGACTTTCAAGAGATAACCCTAGTCTAATCAATGAATTTATTTTGTTTTCTAATTTTAAGATGTTAAGAAAATTTTCTAAGACTTCATATAACACTAGGGATGCAAGTTTAAATCTAGGAAAACTAGAAATTTTGTTGAAAATAAAGGATAAAAGCTGGAAAAAGACTTTGTTTTGATACTAGTTTCTATGTAAAATAATATCAGTATTTTGTATGTTTAGAGATAGGTTCTAATTTATTTGTGATAGATGCGGTGGAGAATATAATATATGCGACACAAGGAGTGACAAATGTGGCACATAAATAGATAATTGCATCGCAAACTGCAAAAAATGTGTTGTAGAATTCAGCAATTGCAATATAACCACAGATGTCTTGCTAAATTAAACTAACACAGGTTTCTAAATCTATTAAGTTTTTTGACACAAATTAAGTTTTGTTTATGAAAATTATGTTTCAAATATAAACAATTGCAATTTTCTAACAAAGATTGATGCATCACAATAGCTAACAAATGTATCACATAATTTTGTGTTGCAGAAACACAATTATGACACAGAGGTTAATAGTTGTAGTGCACTAGCTTTTGGTCAAAAAATAGTTCCCTAAGAGACTCTACAACTTTTATGTTTTTAGTTTTTTTATTTAACACTTGTAAAAACATAAAAAATAGTATATAACAGACAAGAACAAGTTGTGACTCGACTTTTGGTGACAAGGATAACTTTCATTTGTCTTTTTCCACAAGATCACACTAATTGGTTTCATTGGTCTTGATAATAAAAACATATCATAGATATACATCCTATCTAGTGGTAGAATGGGTTTGACAACTTAAATTAGGCCTACTGATAAAATACCGCACAATGAATGCACAACTAGAGTATTCCAAGATCATGTACCACCTTGACACCTCTTACCCTAGAAGAAAAAGTTCCTTGCAGGGGTTATTATCGCCTCAACAAAGATTGATACATAGCGAGTAACTTCAAATATTGATCTTGTCGTGTTACACTAATTTAAGCTGACGGCCAAAAAGGACTGTAGGTTTCTAGATAACAAGGTTCTTAGTGGAGGTACTCCATAAACACCAACACATGTACAAACGTGAAATTGAAATCTCATCTCCTTATGTCTGGAATCACTCAGAACCACAGAGGAACACTTGACATGTCATTATTGGATTGAGCTACAACTTTTTCTCTCACCCCTTTATATAGCCCATCAAAAAAAATGTGCTTGAGGTCGAACCCTAGGGTGATGAGATCCCCAGACAAGCCTCCTATTGAAAATAAAAAAAGGGCTATTGGTATTTCTCGTGCACCCTCGGTTGTGTAATGTCGTGAGGGGAGAGGATACATACCAACATGCGGTTGACAAGATTGACTGACAAGTGTGCAAGTGAACAAGATAGATCAAACAAGTTTTTTCGTTCCATTTGTCCCAAAATGTTCCTAGAATTAGTGTGAAAAAAAGAAAACAAAATATCTTTGTCAAACATCCTACAAAACCACAAGTCAAAAGTTTTAAAATTCATCTTTTTCCAACCATTGCAACCTGTAAAGATATGTCAATGGTTTCAAATTTTAAGTCTTCTACAAATGAAGGAAAATTTGCACCACTTTTATTAGTGGCTAAAAAACAGAGATCAAATGCATTAGTTTCAAAATAAACATCCAATGCTTGTATAACCTTTGATTGAACAATTACAACAATAATTTGAAATATTGATAAATTTCTCAATTCTTAATAAAATTTAAAACCATAAAATGATCTAGAAAACTAAGATTGAGATTAAAATATTCAGAAATCTTTTTACAAAATTTTGTGTAAAATTTGTTATAGATGAAAGAACAAGATGGATTTTAAAGGATCAACAACAAAATTAAAATCACAATAACTTTTTCAATTCTTAATGAAATGTAAAATTGTAAAATGATCTAGAAATCTAAGACTGAGATCTAAAAGAACCAAAAATAGTTTTGTAAAATTATGCATGTAAAGTTTTTTATAGATGAAAGAACACAAATTTTAAAAGATCAACAATAAAATTAAAATCATGATAACATTCTCAATTCGTAATAAAATTTAAACCGTAAAATGATCTAGACAGCTAAGACTAAAATCTAAAAGAACTAGAAACTGTTTTACAAAATTTTGTCTAAAATTTATTATAGATAAAATAACAACAAGAATTTTAGGTGAGTTTTTGTACTACAACCTATAAAATTTCTTAAAAAGACTCAAGAGAAGATTAGAATATTCACGTCAGGTTCACCAAATTGTCAACCAAAAAATGAGATACAGTAACCACTAAACTACAATTCAATACCAAACTCTCAATTTAATTCAACCAATGAAGTACAAATAACACAATGAAATCGGAATAATAAAGCTATGGAATTACCTTCCAATGTGTCAATGATGATTTACCTCCATTTTTCTTCTTTATCTTGCTTTACTCTTAGTTATATATTTACTACTTTGCTTCAAGCTCAATATGAATGAATAAGATGAACACATGCAAAACTCCAAAGATTCACGATTAGCCTTCAAAGAGATATGAGGGTTGCTTTTATAGAATTGTCTACTTTGAATGGATGACCATGATTAAGAGGTGGATGATCAAGATCAAGGGTCAAGAATCCTTGAGAGGAATTGATGAACAAGTTAACTGACTACAACTAGTTGTAGGATTTCAGTTAACTGTTTGCATGAGGAATTTATTGAAGATTTAAGGGATTTGATTGCTTAGTTAACTCTCACTGAGTGGGAGTGAACTGATTTGATTGTCAATGGACTGACATTAATTATCTAGTTGACTAGAAGAGAGTGTTTGTTATGAAAGAGGTAGAAATGCATGAGATAATAATTAATTAAATAAATAAATAAATTATTTGACGAATGTGCAAATGGGAATTGGATAAATAAATAAAATATTTTATTTATTTGAGGAAGTGGATAATGCTGAGAGAATATAGAATAATTAAATAATTAAATTAATTATTTAACTTAGAAAGGGGATAATTAAATAATTGAAGGAATTATTTAACTTAGAAAGTGGGTGAATGTTAATTAAATAACTAATAATTATTTAATTAATACAGATGAATAAGATAATTAAAGATGTAATTAAATAAATAAGATTTATTTAATTAATCTAGAATAAGGATTAAGACATAATTATTTAATTAATCAGAAAGATTAATGACAAAGTGATTTAATTAAATAACATAAAGTCATTTAATTATAGTGAAAATATGATATTAGACAATAATTAAATAATTGAACATTATTTAATCATCGGGGAAAGACAATAATTAGTGTTAAAATTGTTACTCATAGGCTAGGACAATTTCAGGTATCTACACTAACATTGCAAGATATGAGGATCCGTGTACATTGATAGGATCAAGTGAGCTACACTCTTTTAGAAGCTCTAATCCAGGTTCATGGAGTATTCATATGCGCCAATGGTATGCTTTTATTCTTCATGTATAGATCAATCTTGGAATGAGTGTGAGTCAAAGAAGTGGGTTGATGGATGGTGTACAAGAATTTTGAGCCCACTTGAGACATATTGACTCCCGACATCACTACAACTCACACATATTGAATCATCAGTTGACTTTGACCGTGTATATTATATCTAGTTTAACTAGGTAAATTATCCTTATAAAAATTTAATAAAATTGAATATTTTATCTTATTAATTAGTTTTTTGTATTATTCAATAAATTTATCTCATTTAATGCAAATATCATTATAGGGCATGTTTACGTAGTTAATTGTAGTTGAAGACAATGAAGAAGGAACAAATTATTATTTATGTCATCGTGTTACTAGAACATGGCTTAGAAGGTACCCAGTGAAGAAGTTTGATGTGTGGTTGTTTGAGGACTTTCAAACACATAGGAAGATTCTTCATTACTCTAACCTTGTTGTGGCATCAAACATTCATTTGATCAAATATGGGGGTAGACCGTTGAACAAGAACTTATGGAAGGTTTGTGAGTTTAACTATGAGGCAATACTTGACACAATAAAGAGTATAAAAGATTCATATGATTCATTGGATTTATTGTAAATAAAAAGTATTTGTAATGTCAACCTTATTTGTATATTTGTATAAATAAAATTTGTTCCTTGTCTACAATCATGTCTTATGAGATACTTATGTGCAATATTGTTGTTTATTTGTATCATTTGTAGATAATATTTCCTCCAAACTTAATGAGGAGGAAAAATGTAATGGTGAAATTTATATACTCATGCTTCATGCACCTA
>VDFB02281492.1:725714706-725745857 GCA_007258455.2 Sequoia sempervirens
ATAACAACAAGAATTTTAGGTGAGTTTTTGTACTACAACCTATAAAATTTCTTAAAAAGACTCAAGAGAAGATTAGAATATTCACGTCAGGTTCACCAAATTGTCAACCAAAAAATGAGATACAGTAACCACTAAACTACAATTCAATACCAAACTCTCAATTTAATTCAACCAATGAAGTACAAATAACACAATGAAATCGGAATAATAAAGCTATGGAATTACCTTCCAATGTGTCAATGATGATTTACCTCCATTTTTCTTCTTTATCTTGCTTTACTCTTAGTTATATATTTACTACTTTGCTTCAAGCTCAATATGAATGAATAAGATGAACACATGCAAAACTCCAAAGATTCACGATTAGCCTTCAAAGAGATATGAGGGTTGCTTTTATAGAATTGTCTACTTTGAATGGATGACCATGATTAAGAGGTGGATGATCAAGATCAAGGGTCAAGAATCCTTGAGAGGAATTGATGAACAAGTTAACTGACTACAACTAGTTGTAGGATTTCAGTTAACTGTTTGCATGAGGAATTTATTGAAGATTTAAGGGATTTGATTGCTTAGTTAACTCTCACTGAGTGGGAGTGAACTGATTTGATTGTCAATGGACTGACATTAATTATCTAGTTGACTAGAAGAGAGTGTTTGTTATGAAAGAGGTAGAAATGCATGAGATAATAATTAATTAAATAAATAAATAAATTATTTGACGAATGTGCAAATGGGAATTGGATAAATAAATAAAATATTTTATTTATTTGAGGAAGTGGATAATGCTGAGAGAATATAGAATAATTAAATAATTAAATTAATTATTTAACTTAGAAAGGGGATAATTAAATAATTGAAGGAATTATTTAACTTAGAAAGTGGGTGAATGTTAATTAAATAACTAATAATTATTTAATTAATACAGATGAATAAGATAATTAAAGATGTAATTAAATAAATAAGATTTATTTAATTAATCTAGAATAAGGATTAAGACATAATTATTTAATTAATCAGAAAGATTAATGACAAAGTGATTTAATTAAATAACATAAAGTCATTTAATTATAGTGAAAATATGATATTAGACAATAATTAAATAATTGAACATTATTTAATCATCGGGGAAAGACAATAATTAGTGTTAAAATTGTTACTCATAGGCTAGGACAATTTCAGGTATCTACACTAACATTGCAAGATATGAGGATCCGTGTACATTGATAGGATCAAGTGAGCTACACTCTTTTAGAAGCTCTAATCCAGGTTCATGGAGTATTCATATGCGCCAATGGTATGCTTTTATTCTTCATGTATAGATCAATCTTGGAATGAGTGTGAGTCAAAGAAGTGGGTTGATGGATGGTGTACAAGAATTTTGAGCCCACTTGAGACATATTGACTCCCGACATCACTACAACTCACACATATTGAATCATCAGTTGACTTTGACCGTGTATATTATATCTAGTTTAACTAGGTAAATTATCCTTATAAAAATTTAATAAAATTGAATATTTTATCTTATTAATTAGTTTTTTGTATTATTCAATAAATTTATCTCATTTAATGCAAATATCATTATAGGGCATGTTTACGTAGTTAATTGTAGTTGAAGACAATGAAGAAGGAACAAATTATTATTTATGTCATCGTGTTACTAGAACATGGCTTAGAAGGTACCCAGTGAAGAAGTTTGATGTGTGGTTGTTTGAGGACTTTCAAACACATAGGAAGATTCTTCATTACTCTAACCTTGTTGTGGCATCAAACATTCATTTGATCAAATATGGGGGTAGACCGTTGAACAAGAACTTATGGAAGGTTTGTGAGTTTAACTATGAGGCAATACTTGACACAATAAAGAGTATAAAAGATTCATATGATTCATTGGATTTATTGTAAATAAAAAGTATTTGTAATGTCAACCTTATTTGTATATTTGTATAAATAAAATTTGTTCCTTGTCTACAATCATGTCTTATGAGATACTTATGTGCAATATTGTTGTTTATTTGTATCATTTGTAGATAATATTTCCTCCAAACTTAATGAGGAGGAAAAATGTAATGGTGAAATTTATATACTCATGCTTCATGCACCTATCAATATATACATGCTTAATAACCTTTAGATTCTCAATTCACCCATCTTCTTTGGTTGTGTAAAAACTTCTTTGAAGGTAAAAACAACTTATATTATTGATTAAAAGGTACAAAATTGAGTGCAAGTGTGCTATGTAATATGTTCTACTCAAAAAAACTAAGTCTTACCATGTTAGATAATCCTCACAATGAGTTACAAATTTGTTCATCTACTATGGTGACAAGTTTTTAGATGGTGCAAAAATGTCAAATGCATTGATGAAAAGTTGCAAGGTAGCATAATTTTTTGTTTGTGCATCGTGAGCCAAACCAATAGCACAGACATGTCTGAGTGAGTGGGTTTATGCTTGGAAAATTTTGCAAGTATGAGCAGATTGGTGTTGTCATTGATTTCAACAAGCTTGTGTTGTCATTGGTGTCAATTGTAAGAGAAGGAAGAAGATCATTATTGAGGGAGATTATTGTGTGTGAGAGTAGTTGATGTTATCCATGCTTTGATTAATTGCATTAGGTTGTCATCAGTAAGCTGCTAATGTCAACCTTTAGTGTTGCCTTGATAAGCTTCTATGATCTTTTGTTGAGTTGAGGAAGTACTGAAGATGATGAGGACGTGTCTTTGGTGATTGGTTTCCAAGTGCTTTTGAGAAAATTTGATAAAAAGAGGAAACAATGTGTTGCAATTGTGTTCTAGGTTGTAGGGTTGTGTTCTTGTGTTGCTTTACATTTCTAATAGGTTGAAGATCTACTTATGCGCTTTAGATATTTTGATCAAAGATGTTTAAAGGTATTGTATTTAGAATTTAGTGTGCTAGATTGGTGTATAGAAGAACTTATGTTCACTAGTGCACAAACAGTGTATTGCAAAGGTGTTTGGGAGAAATTTCCTTGCTTCGTGTTTCTTCATAGTTATGTTTCAAGTCTTGTTGATCTGAAGGAATTTCGATTGTTTTGGTATCTTTACTCAAATGAGGTGGTTTGAGGTTTGGTGCTAAGGAAGTATGTTTTTTGAGTTACAGTGTATGGAAAATTAGTCTGGATGTACTGGGTGTGTACATTCTTTAGGTGAAATTTGTTGTGAAGGAGTTTGTTGGATTTCAAGGTTCTTTTGGAATATTCTAGAGTGTTTTCAGATGACATTTGTTGTCCTCAAGTTATGGATAAACCAAAGGAAGCATGTACTTAAAATCTTAATGGTGTTTACACTACTTGCAAAGGTGCTTAGTTGTTTGTGGAAGCATGGCATGGTGTGTAAGGATGGATTTAGCTCCTAGCTAAGGAGTTTTGTGGTTCACCTTCATTCCTTTCAACTGCAGGAATGTTTTGGTGTTGGCCTAGTTTGAATTTGCACAGTTGAGGTCCATAACTGACCTTGGAGAAAGTTTTCAAGGTTGAAGATGGTATAAATAATAGATGCAAATGATGTGAATTGCAGAGTTATAGAGTGTGAATTTGAGAAGTGTAGTGCAAGCTTTCATGTGTTAGATTACTAGATGCAATGAGAAGAAGGTGAAAACAATTCTTCAATCAAGCTGTGAAGGTGTTGGTGATATTGTGGTGGATTCTCTGTTGCATTGAGATAGTTTTCTCTATGTAACATTTCTTCTCTATCTTCTTTTCTATTATGGCAGTGAACCTTGTTGAATGAACAAGAAAACTGAGAGGGGGGTGAATCAGTTGTAGAAAATTAAAACATTAAAACCCTCAACAGTAATCAAATCCATATGCATTCATTAAAACCTTATTTTGTTAAAGTGATTAATCATGAAATGTAGATAACAGAAACTAAAATAACAACACCATACATAAGAGAACAGGTCATATTTATATGGAAAACCTAATGAGGGAAAAACCATGGTGAGGATTAGCTCACAATATAAGTAACTACAAAACTAGTACAAGGGCTCACTACCAAAATAGGACACACTGTCCAAAAAGGCTCACAGCCAGGGCTCACTTCCACAAAAAGAAAACACAAGAAGATATAAGAGAAATGTTACATAGAGAACAACTTCTCAATGTAATAAGTAATCCACCACAAATGCTCCAACACTTTCACAGCCTTTTTTGAAAGATTGTGGACACCTTCAACTCACTGCATTTAGAAGTCCAACAATTTGAAGTTCACACTACTCTACTCAAACTCACACTCTACTCTTCACATCACTTGCATCACACACCTTTTTATTTCTATCTTTTCTATCTTGAAAACCTTCAACATATTGACTCATACTTATACCATCCTCAACCTTGAAAACTTTCTCCAAGGTCAGCAATACATGCTTCACTCTTTGCAATTTCAAATTAGGTCAACACTAAACATTCCTGCAGTGGATAGGAATGAAATTGGACCAAAACAATACTTAATTGGAACCCGAATTAAATCTCACACGCCATGCTATGCCTTCATTAATACTTGAACATCTCCAAATGTAATGTAAACACCAAGTCGGTTGTTACCCATGAAAACACATTAAGTACATGCTTCCTTAAATCAATCTGAAACTTTTGGACAACAAAATTCACTTGAACACAATCCAAAAACATCTTGAAAACCAACAAATTACTTTGCAAAAAATCTCACCTAAAGACTATAATCATACTATTTATCTAGACAACACTACTAGATACTGCAATACTCTATAACTCAAAAGACCTTCTTTTGATACACCTAACCGCAAATCCTCTTAACACAAACAAGATAAAAACACCATTAACTCCCCTTTGGAACCACAAGTCTTGAAAAGAAACTATAGAGAAATGTGGAGCAAATACATTTCTCTTAGACACCTTTGTACAACACTGCAAAACCAATTCACATATTGGTGAACACAACTGTCTTTGAACAACAATCTAGAAGCCCAAATTTTGGATATAGAAACTATGAACAACTCTAAACAACATATCCAAACCACAAAATCAGATCTTAAGCCTAGAAGAAATGTGAAGCAAAACTAGAACGCCTCTGTAACACCCTGTTTCCTTATTTTATCAATTTTCTCAATATCCTCGGCATCTTCATCATGCAAAAAACTTCCTCAACACATAGTTGACATCAATGACAACACCAGCCTATTGACATCCTATTGATGCCAATGACAACACCTTTATACCTGCAACAATCCTTTCTTTTTTTGGGCAATGAGCACCTCAGCAGTGAGCCTTTGTAATCGATGTTGTTATTACTTATAATGTGAGCTAATCCTCACTGTGGTTTTTCCCATCTTGGGTTTTCCACATAAATCTGGTGTTCTCTTGTGTATGGTGTTAATTTGTTTCAATTTTTATTATTTTCTTGTCATGCTAAATCATCATAACATATTTAAGGGTTTAATGAATGAATGTGGATCTAAATGTATATAAGGGTTTTGAAGTTTTAAGGTACAACTGATTCACTCCCCCTCTCAATTGTCTTGTCCATTCAACAATTGGTATCAGAGCAAGGTTCCTTGGAAGAAAGCTTAACCACTTGAGGTAGATCTAGGATAGTGTAGAAGAAGGGTATCTCCATGTTTGATGGCATGGACTATGCATTATGGAAGATAAGGATGGAAGGTTATTTGATTTATATTGGATTTGATATCTGGAAGGCAATACAAAATGATTATACTATGCCTACAAATAGTCTGAGCAGTGAAGCTGAAATTAAGTCCTATGAATGCAATGGTAAAGCAAGGTATGCTCTCTTGTGTAGACTTAAAAATTATGAAGTAGTGAAAGTTATGGCTCTAAAAACTGCTAAAGAAATCTAGACAAAATTGGAAATCATTTATGAAGGAGATGATAAGGTTAAACAAGCTAAGATGAAAAATCTAAAGATTGCACTTGAGAACTTGTGGATGTCTAAAGATGAAAGCATTACAAGCTACATGCAGAGAGTAGATGAAGTGGTCAATTCCATCAGACATCTTGGTGGAAAGGTCAAAGAATCAAAAGTGGTAAATAAAATTCTCAAAACTCTTCCTAAAGCTTATAGTTATAAAGTTTATGCTATTGAGGAATGCTCAAATTTAGATTTATATACTAGAGATTAGTTGTATGGCTCCCTAATTGCACTTGAAATGAGAGAATTTGGTGCAAATAATGGTGCCAAAGTTTAGACTAATTTTAAAACTGGAAAATTACAAAAGACTGAAGAATTAGATTAGGAGGATGTTGATGATGTGGAAGCTAACTTTCTGAGAAGGATTAAAATGGGTACTAGTAAGTACAAAGGTAAGTTTCCTTTCAAATGTTTCACTTTTGGAAAGATAGATCTTTATGCTTCAAGATGTCCAAATAGAGTTGTGAATGACAAAAACAAGGAGAACAGAAGTAAGATGATTAAGAAAAGTTATTATGTTAGAGAAGATGCAAGTATTTTTTATGATGAATCTGATTATGGAGATGATGATGATACTGAATGCTTGTTTATGGCTTTAAAAGATGAATATGTTTTGCTAACTTTGAGAGATGTGTGAAGGATAGCCCTCTGGAGATAATAGATAAAACTGAAGGTACTTTGGTATTTTCTTTTCATGCTAATAGGATAAGAACTATTGGATCATTGATAGTGGATGCTATACCCATATGACCAATGACAAGAGTAAGTTTTTTAAACTTAAAAAGTATGATGGAGAACTTGTTAGATTTGGTGATGATTCAGGTGCTAAGATATGTGGAATATGTTTAATTAGTATTGATAAAAAGCATAACACTGATGATGTTTACCATGTCAAGGGTTTAACACATAACCTCTTGACTGTTGGAAAAATGTGTAAAAAATGGTACAATCTTATGTTTCAATATAGTGGATGTGAAATTAGAAAAGGGTATGAAATCATGATTGTTGCTAGAAGAAGGATATATGGAAATGTTTATCAACTTAAGGGTGATGATATTCATTGCTTTATGACTCGGATTAATCAAATATGGCTATGGAACAAGAGGATATGTCATATTAATTTTGATAATCTAGTAAGAATCAGTTTAGTTCAAATTGTGAGAGATCTACCAAAGATTACAAAGCCTATAAATGTTGTTTTCAAGGATTGTCAGATTGGAAAGCAAACAAGAAGAAGTTTAAAAGATAAAGAACTATCTACTACTGGATTTTTGGAGTTGGTGCATACAAATCTTTGTGATCCTACAAGAGTAAGAATTCTTCAAGGTGATAGGTATTTCATGCTTTTGATTGATGATTATTCTAGAATGACATGGGTCACTTTTCTCAAAGAAAATTTTGAAGCTCTAGACAAGTTTAAAGCATAGAAACTTATGGTTGAGAATGAAATGGACATGAAAATCAAGTGTTTGAGGTCTCAAAGAGGTGGAGAGTTCATCTCCAATAAATTTAACATGTTTTGTGAGAATCATGGCATAAAGAGGCACTTTTCTTCCCTTAGAACTCCTTAGCAAAATGGAGTGGTTGAAAGGAAAAATAGGACTGTTCAAAAAGCTGCAAGGACTATCATGAAAGAAGAAAATCTACCAAAAGTCTACTGGAGAAAATCAATTCATATTATTGTTTACATACTTAATAGAGTTCAAGAAAAAGCAAACAACACAAAGACTCCCTATAAGCTATGGTATGGAAGGATTCCTACAGTCAAGTACTTTAGGGTGTTTGGAAGAAAATGCTACATTAGAAGAGATGAAGAAAACTTGGGAAAGTTTGATGCAAGGTCTAATGAAGGTATATTCCTTGGATACTCTACTTAAATCAAAGCCTACAGATGCTACAACAAGAGATTGAGAAATATGTTGAGAGTGCAAGTGTCAAAGTTGAAGATTATTAGAATTCAGTAGTGATAGATGTATATGAATCAGATGAGCCTACTTGCAAAAAAGAAGAAAAATCTAAGGAAAAAGAAGTATTGATTGAAGAGGAGGAAGCTCTAGAAAAGACCCCTAGAACCCCTAAGTATGTGAAGAATTATTATTTTGAAGAATAGATCAATGGAGACAAAAGAAAAGGTGTATTGACAAGAAGGAAAGTTGTTGACGAAGAGGTAAATCTATATTTACTTTCTAAAGTTGAACCTAAAATAGTAATTGAGGCATGCAAAGATGAACATTGTATAAAGGCTATTAAAGAAGAACTACTACATATTGAGAAGAGTTGGACTTGGGAACTTTTCCCAAGACCTGCAAGAAAAAATATAATTGGAACTAAATGGGTGTTCAGAAACAAACTAAATGATAATGGAGAAGTGGTAAGAAACAAGGTAACACACATCTGTAAAGGATACTCACAAGTTGAAGAAATAGATTCTGAGGAGACATTTGCTCTGGTGGCAAGAATGGAAGCTATCAGGATGCTTTTGGCTTTTGCAGCACATAAGGATTTTAAATTTTATCAAATGGATGTGAAGTCTAGTTTCTTGAATGAACAATTGGAAGAAGAGGTATACATGGAACAACCAAAAGGATTTCAATTATTAGACAAACCAAATGTGATATGTAGATTGAAGAAGGAATTATATGGATTGAAGTAAGCTCCCAAATCTTGCTATTCAAGGTTGGACAGGTATATGATACAACAAGGATTCAATAAAGGTACTATAGATAGTAATCTTTACTTTAAAGTTGAAAAAGATCAAATATTTATTGTGGTTGTATATGTTGATGATATAATTTTTGGAGGCAAAAAAGCTATGTGTAAGAAGCTAGAAAAGAAATGAAAAATGAGTTTGAGATGTCTATGTTTAGGGAGACAAATTTATTCCTTGGGCTACAAATCAACCAAATAGATAAAGGCATTTTCATTTCAAAATCAAAGTATGTTAAAGAAATGTTGAAGAAGTTTGGAATGGAAGATTCTAAACCAGAATTTACTCCTATGGTTACTAGTTGCAAGCTGAGAAAGAATGATGAATCTCCTAAGGATGATCAAAGCAAGTACAAATCAATGATTGGTGGACTGGTATATCTAACTGTTACTAGACTAAATACCATGCATGTAGTTTTTTGTGTGGCTATATTTCAAGAAGATCCTAGAGAATCACTTGTTGCAATAGTAAAAAGGATATTTAGATACTTGAAGGGCACTCTGGATCATGGCTTATGGTGTCCAAAGGATAGTAATTTTACCTTGAGTGCTTACACTAATATAGATTGGGTTGGTTGTGTAGAAGACATAAAAAGTAAAAGTGGCAATGCATTCTTTCTTGGATGTAGGCTGGTATCATGGCTAAGTAAGAAACAAGATTCAAGTTTGTTATCTACTGCAGAGTCTGAGTACATTGCAACAACATCTTGCTGCATACAGGTGTTATGGATAAGGAAAACATTAAAGGATATCAAAGTGGTGTATGATGAACCAATTTATATCTTTTGTGACAATACAAGTGCAATCAATATTTCAAAGAATCTAGTAATGCACTCAAGGACAAAGCATATCTCAACTCGGTATCACTTCCTAAGGGGGGAGGTTATAAAGAATGAAGTGAAGCTTTAATATGTGCCTAAAAAGGATTAGATTGTTGATATATTCACTAAGGCTCTTCTTAAGGATACTTTTGAGTATCTCTGGAAGAAGTTGGGGGTTATTGCCCCTCCTTCTTTGAACTAGATGCACAAGGAGATGCCTTAGTCCAGTGGATTTCAAGATTCATTCTTTGTTTTAAACTGATGTTGGTAGCTACCTCTCAAGGGGACTAGGTAGTGACATTGTTGGTTGTTGCAGTTAGAAGGGTGTATTTTTTCTTGAGAAATGGTAGCTGATTTTAGTGCAGCCAGGGTAGGAGGGTCCTCAAAGAGAACAGTCTGGACTATGCAACAAGAGTCACACAATAGAAGCAACACAAAATATGGAAGCAAATGCAGATTCAAACATCCTTATTAACAGAAATTTCAAATACAAACAACTAGCAACATTTGAGCTTACAAATTGGACTCACAGGCCTGATATAACATGCTCAAAATACCATCTTCCTATATGCTCCTCAATGTGAGAGAAAGTATTACATATCAAATATATATTACTCTATATAATCAATTTTTTTATCCTAATGATCTATTACAAGCTTTATATCATGTCTGCAGATCTAGAATCTTCCACGTTGGCCAAAGATCATTACAATCTCCAATGAAAGAAAATGTAATGTGTGCATGGAATAGGTTGGCCTCAAATTTGAATTACTCCATGGTGAATGCATAGGATGAAGTGTGGACCCATAATTAAGGTTGGGGATACTCCATAGAACAATTTGAATCACACCATCAAGATCCACAAGTTACGAGAAGGATCCACAAGCGATCAAACTAGTTGTTAGGCTTGAAAATTATTTTGGTGCGAGTTCAAGAAACTGCCACTTAATTTGAAAGTGATAATTTTCTAAAAAAAGATCCAATCGATCTAAAATCTTGGGATAAGGAAAATGAACATGTCCACGATGAAAACATAGATCCATAGGGTCTGGTGAGCAAATATGATGATACACTGAATCTGCCATTATGAACTGAAATGAACAAGGACAAAACTAAAATGAAAATATTTTTTGGTTGATGCAAGATTGCCAAGAACCAAGGATGCTCTTGCATCAGACATTCAGGGTTGATTGAAAAGTGAGTTCCTCACTTTTTGGGGGCTAAAGGAAAACAAATACGGTCTACCTCAGCTTGAGAATTCCAAGAGGAATCCTCCACTGGTTTTCCCTTCCATTTCACAAGATATTCTTTGTATTGTCTTCCACATGTTTTCCTCCCATCTCTAGTATCCAAAATTTCTTCTATCTCATCTAATTGTTGTCTAGGAAACTGATTCTCCAATTTTACTTCACTGTCTTCACTAAATTTTGCTTCATGGTATTGATGTAGGTCCGCAATGTTGAATATAGCTGATATACCCATGCCATCTGGTAACTCTACTTCATATGCATTTCCTGAATCAAATTTCTTCAAAATATTACAAGGTCCAAACTTCCTCATCTTGAGCTTATTATATGTACCAACTGGGAATTTTCCCTTCCTTAAATACACCATCACTTTATCTCCAACTCTGAACACCTTATGTCTCCTCTTTTCATCTTCTCACTCCTTATACTTTAGGTTCATATCTTCCAATTTTTGCTTTAATTCGGTATGCACTATCTTCATATGTTCTACAAATTCCTCTACTTTTGCACTCCTTTTATCTTCTTTACTGATATCTCACAATTCTGATAGACCTTTAGGATGAACTCCAATAACAATCTCGAAAGGTGTCTTTCTGGTACTCCTATTCACTTAATTGTTGTAAGCAAATTCTACTTGTGCAAGGACTAAATCCCAAATTCTGGTCTTCTCTCCAACCAAACATCTCATCAAATTCCCCAAACTTTTGTTTAATACCTCTATCTGTCCATCATTTTGTGGATGAAAAGTAGAAATGAACTTCAAATATGTCTTTAAATTCTTCCAAAGTGTCTTCCAAAAGTAACCAACAAACTTTGTTTCTCTATCTGAAACAATACTCCAAGGTAATCCATGCAATCTGACCACTTGAAAAACAAGTTTGCTACATGTATTACATTTGTTGTCTTCTTATAGGGTATGAAATGTGCCATTTTAGAAAATCTATCCACTACCACAAATATGGAATCATTACCTCTTTGTTTCTTTGGCAAACCAAGTATGAAATCCATGTTGATATCCTCCCAAGGTCTCTTTGGAACTATCAAAGGCTTATACAATCCAACATTCTGACTACTCCCTTTTGCAATTTGACAAACTCTACAACTGTGCATAAATTTCCTAACATCCTTATGAATCTATGGCCAAAAGTAATTCTCACTTACCAATGCTACTATCTTATCAATTCCAAAGTGTCCAGCCAATCCTCCACTATGTTTTTCTTTCACCAAGCTATCCCTCATTGAACTTTGGGGTATACACAATTGATTCCCTTTGAACAACATATCCTCCTAAATGAAATAATCCAACCACTGACTCCTATCTTCCAAGACTGGTTCTTTACAAGCTCTCCAAGGTTCTGCAAAATCTGGGTCTTCCTCATACAAGTTCTTCAATTCATCAAAATCTAATACCTCCACTCTCATCTCTACCAGTAAATTCCTTCTTCTACTCAAAGCATAAACAACTCTATTTGACTTTCCACTCCTATGTTTCAAAACAAAAGTATAACTCTGCAAGAATTCCACCCATCTCATGTGTCTTTTATTCAACTTACCTTGACTATTCAAATATTGCAAAGCTTGATGATCCATATACAACACAAATTCCTTAGGTAACATGTAATGTCTCCACTTCTTCAAGGCTTGAACTATGGAATAGAACTCTTGATAATACATTGAATATCTTCTCCTAGCATCATTCAATTTCTCACTGAAATAAGCTACCGGTCTTCCTTCTCGACTAAATATTGCTCCAATTGCATTTCCACTTGCATCACAGTCTACTTGAAATACCCTATTGAATTATGGTAAAGCCAACATAGACTGCTTAGTCACCTTCTATTTCCACAACTCAAAACTTTGGTCTGCTCCAGATGTCCACCTAAAATATCTCTTATCCGCTCTCATTGTTTTTGTCATAGGACTGCAAATAGAACTGAAATTCCTAATGAACTTTCAGTAGAAACTATCCAATCTGTGAAATGATCTTACCTCTCCAATGCTTTCCGATGTAGGCCATTCAACTATTGCTCTTACCTTCTCAGGATCCATCTTCAATCCATCCATAGATATCACAAATCCTAGATATACCAATTCTTCCTTCATGAAACTACACTTCTTAATGTTTATCAGCAACTGCTCTTCTCTCAACTTTTGCAAAACTTGTCTTATATGCAACAAATGTTCTTCTCTAGTCTTACTCAAAATCAAGATGTCATCCAAATAAACAATCACAAACTTACCTAATAATTTCTTTAATACCTCATTCATCAGCCTCATGAAAGTACTTGGTGCATTTGTTAGTCCAAAGGCATCACCAACCATTCATACAATCCTTCATTGGTCTTGAATGGTGTCTTCCACTCATCCCCTTCTCTGATTCTAATTTGATGATATCCACTCTTCAAAACTATCTTTGTAAAGTATTTAGCTCCACTCAAACAATCCATAATGTCATCCATCCAGGGAAAAGGAAATCTATACTTCACTACGATTTTGTTTATGGCTCTAGAGTTTGTACACATTCTCCATTCTCCATCCTTCTTAGGTGTTAGCATGGGAGGTACTGCACAAGGACTTAAGCTTTCTCTGATCAAACCCTTCCTCAACAATTCTTGTACTTGTCTATTCAACTCTTCATTCTCTATAGGTGTCATCTAGTGTGCTACTTTATAAGGCAAACTCGCTCCAGGAATCAGATCCATGCAATGACTAATACTCCTCACAAGTGGTAGTCCATCAGGTACATTATCCGAAATGATCTCCTCATATTCTGCCAACAACTCCTTTATTTATTTTGGTTGTCCTTCTATATGCTTCAAGTCTTCAACCTTCTTAGGAACCAAGGCATAACACATGTTCTCATGTCTCAATCCATCCATAAATCTTCGTCCATCAACCAAGCAAATTCTAGCACACATACAAACCTCAACTTTAGGAACATCCTCCAATTGAAAAAAAGTCTGCTTCATCCCATTAGCAACAATGGTTTATGTATTCTTCTTTCCATCATGAATAGACCGTCTATCATACTACCAAGGCCTTCCCAACAAAACATGGCATACATCCATAGGCATGATATCACACAAAACTTCATCATGGTAATTTCCTATCTTCAATTTCACCAAACATTGTTCACTTACCATTACCATATGCTCATCTTGAATCCATTCTATCTGGTAGGGCTTCGGGTGTTTCAATCTTTCCAGTTTCAATTTGATCACCATTTCTTCATAAACAAGGTTCTTAGAGCTTCCACTGTCAACAATCACTTTGCAACATTTACCAACTACCTTGCATTTAGTCTGAAACAAATTCTTTCTCTACAATGGTTCCTGCTCCATCTCACTTTGACATAATACTCTTTTGTTCACCAACACTTCTCCCTCTTCCAGTTTATTAGATGATCCAACATGATCTTCCTCAACAAATGTTTTTCTTCTATTGCTCTTTGTCTTTCTACTTGTCTCTCCTTGATTACATTCAAATTCTCTATGTCCTTCTCCACCACACTTGAAACAAGTTCCTCTAAATACTCTTTTCTCATGTCCTCTATCATCTTTTCTCTAACCCTCATTCCAGTAACCACCATATCCTCCTCTCTAGTAAGAGTTTCCATCATCTCTACGGGACAAGTTATCATTCTTACTGACATCCTTATCTTTATTTTGATCTGCAAATGTTCCTCTTCCTCCTCCAGTAAAAATTCTTCCTCTATGAAATCTTTCGCCTCTTCCTCTTTGTTTCTACTCATGCCTTTTGTTCAGCTTCTCTTCTTCCTTTAGGGCACATTGATATGCCTCCTCCACCCTCAACAACTTGATCAAACTCATCCCATCCTATATAGATGGCTTTAAGCCATTCACATATCTAGCTACTTGCTCGACCTCATCCTCTAAATGTCTGAATCTGATATTCAACTTGTAGAACTCCTCAGTATACTTTATCACACTTAACTCCTTCTGCTTCAAATTCTGTAACTTCTAAAACAAACTGATCTGATAATCTATAGGCATAAACTTTATCTTTAACTTATTCACCATCTGATCCCATGATTTTATCTTCTCTTTTCCTCTTCTTTTCCTATCTTTCTACAAATGTTCCCACCAAAGGGATGCATGTCCTTTCAACTTTGTACAAGAAAATTTCACCTTCTTATCTTCGGTAGTACCTTCAAAATCAAAATACTTTTCCATCTACATTATCCAATCAAGCAATTCATCTGAATCCAACTTATCATTATAATCTAGTGGATTGAAATGTGGTTTGGTATTTACTCTGGTTAGGGATCTTATGAACCTCTCTTCTCCTTGATCAAGTCTAGGTTGATCTTCTCTCTCCCTTTCTTCATGTCCTTCTACCTCCCTGCCACTCACATCATCAACTGGTCAACCTCTTCTCTGGGCCATTTCGACTACTTCTAATCTAGCATCCATTCCTCCCAACATCTCCATTATAGCTAGGTATGCATTTCCATGCACTCCATTTCCTCCAGCATTTCTTCTTCCCGCCATCTTTACACAAGTCCTCTGCAACTGCAAGTCAAATCCTCAATCTGTCACCCCACAATAAATCTTCAACAGGACTTCACAAAATTTGACGATCTCTCACGGAATGAACCTCGCTCTGATACTGTTAACGCCAAATTTTGACGAGGTAACAGTTTCTTATGGAAAACTTAGTTTATGGGGGACCTTTTGCGCTAAACTGAGTGACCTCTGGATTTTTAGAGAAGTCAGCTTCTTCTACAATGGGGGTTTGAAAGGGAAAAAGAAACGGATATAATAAAATAAAGTCTAACCTAAGGCGATGCGCCAATACTTAATGATAGGCACAATAAATCATAGATCTAAGGGCCTAAATGGTGTTGTAGTGTTCCAGAACATCATAAACTTAAGATTATAGTATAGATAATCCATTCATTGACATAAAATAATATTGCACACATTCTTACTACTAAGAAGATTCATTAGACATGGTCTAGGTCAGAAAACTTGCATTCAACATATATAGAAGTTCTTAAATGAAATGTCCAGACAATAAAAAGCACAGTTTACAGTTTGATCGAATAGCATAAAAAATAGAAAGGCCGAACAATTGGCATAGTCTGAGAGTTTTTTGCAATAACATAAAACAACAATAAAGGTCTGCGTCTTTTACTAAAACTAGCATTTTCCTTCAAATTTTGGACCCTTTTCTCATAACAGAGAAAAGTACATATAGCAAGGAAAAACCCCCACCACCTCAGAGAGCAGCAACAGAAAATATTTCGCAATCCCCTGGCCGTCACTCAATTTTCACCTACGGGCTCAATCAGGCAAGATAAATTATCTTTCAGATGTTCATAAGGGCCAAATGGGACATTTCCATTGAGGGTTAGGTCATGCATCTGATGACATTTCACAAGGAGCTCATTTGAAAAGTATGCCTCAATCAGTTTTGGCAAAACTCATCAGAGCAGAAAGTCGGCAAGACCCTCCTGTTGTCTTCCTGACTAGCAACACGTTCTACTTGTTTGAATACACCCATCGCCAATACATTCGGGTCACCATGAGTCTTCATGTGTCTCTCTAACTGTAGATGGTCTCGGCGAAAGGATGCATCATCGCTATATGGTCTTACCGACATGGTGCAGTCTTGGTGAATGGAGGCATCAGGGAGAAGGGTTCACTTTCGTCAAAAGGTCTCAGCGAAAAGAAATGTCATCGCGAAGAAAGGAAGGGCCTCGCTATAATGTCTCGGTGACTAAACAAATGTCTCGTCGAAGGGTATTGCCTTCGGCATAGTGTCTCACTGAAACATGGGAGTCTCATCGAAAGAAATGATCGGCGTCGGGGAAAACGAAGTTGACTTCAGAATGAAGTCTCGGCGACTGTTGAAGGTCTCAGCAAAAGCTTGTGCCTTCGCTATGATGTCTCCCCGACCGAGGATAGTCTTGCTAAAATAGAAAGGGACATCGGTAAGACTCTTGTTGTTCACCAAAAAGTCTCACCAACGGGGTGAGGTCTCACCGAAGTGAAGCGGCATCGGCGAAGGAAAAAAGTTTGACAAAAGGTTTCGCCGAATGCCAAAGGTCTTACTAAAATGAAGAGAGCTTGGCGAAAGGAGGTGTTATCGACAAGATGTCTCGCCGATGGTTGTTAGTCACGCTAACATGTTTTGTGCCTTCGGTATAATGTAAAGATCTCAACATGATGTCTCTGCGAATGGGGGTAGTCTCACCAATAGATTTTGCCTTCGGTGTGAGGTCCTGCCAATTAATGAGGTCTAGCCGACAGGGGGTTGCCTTTGGTATAATATTTTGAGGTCGGGGAGAAGTCTCCCCGACCTGATAGTCTCACCGACCATTGTGAACAGGAAGGTAGGCTCTCACCGAAACAAGATGGCTTCGGCAAGATGTCTCGCTGACCCGATAGGGTCTTACCGAAGTGAAGTGAGCTCGGGCAAAGGAAAGTAGAGTCGCCATGATCTCTCGGTGAGGGTATGAGATCTTGTCGACCAATGAAGGGTCTTAGTATAGTGTTTTTCCTTCAGCAAAAGGTCTCACCGACACATGGGTGTCTTGTCGGTGCAGGAGCACAGTGGTATAATGATGAGGGCTCACCGTAAGGTCTTCCCGAATGCAAAAGGTCTTGTCAATGGTCTGGGTGACCGCCACTATGGATGTCGATATGACTTTTGGGCTCGCTATGAACTCTTGCCAATGATAGTGAGCTATGTCGATAACCGCTGAAGGGCATAATTGCATCAAGGAGACACGGTCAGTGTCTCACTGACATGCGATTCAATCTGAATGAATTTTGACCATCTGGCACCCCCATGAAGCATCTGTTCAACCAATCAGAGTGAGCTATAGGAGAGTCATAGTAGTTCGATCGATAAGAAGAAGATCAACAGAATGAGTGACATGGATCTGCTCTGAGCTCAGGAGCATTCAAGGTAGCTCAGCAAGGAGATTTGAAGAGGGACACGACGACCAAAAGTTAATGCTACAAAAGATCTTAAGGCTTCCCTTGAGGGTGATCTGTCACCATGATGGACACGAGGATGGATGCAATGGGACGCAACATTAATTTCATAAAAAAGATCTAAGGGGCAGATCTTTCCAAAGGCTGATATTTTGGTAAGCCCAGAGGGGCCAACACACTTTTGTATATATGGCATTTTTTCCTTCTTGTAAAAAAGTTCTCCTTATGCTTTTCGAAAGTCTGTGACTTTTACAGTCCTTTCTCATATTAGCAAACTTTTGTAACTCATTTTGGAGCATAGTATACAGAGTTTACCTTGGTCACTATTGATGTTTCAGATTACCCTCATGTTCTTGCAAAGTGTTGTTCATTTCAAGTTCATGATCAAATTATTTTGTGAATTTCTTCTATTCCTTTATGACTTTATTCTTTGTTTTCATGCCTCCCTTTGTAAAAGTATCATTATATAAATCGCAAATTGTGTTTACATAATCACATATGGATTCTAGTCTGTGAAAATCTTTTCCTCTCTTAAAAAAGTGTGTGAATCAAACCTATTTGTGATATATTAATGCAAAGCTTACAGAATTTGATGTGTAATCTTATGGTAATTGACAATTTTCAAGTGTAACCTAAGTATTTCATTGCTCTTATCAGTTCGGTGTATCACCATAGTATTTAGTTTTATTTTTATGCACGCCTTCTCCCTTTTCCTTACAAAATTAGTAATTTAGGTGATAACACAAAGGAATTCGACCTTCTCCGGAGGTTGACCTCTATTTACAAGAAACCCACATCTTTAGAGGTCTTGCCATGTTACACTGAGCTGTTGAACATTAGGTTCAACAGGGTGCAAATTTTAGGTGATAACACTGGTAATGATGCAAGAATCAAAATATTCCCAAAGCTGTTGCAACAAAATCAATCTAGAACAAAGCATCCAGTCACTCCAGGCATAGGTGCATCCTTTGCAAATGATGGTGGTGGTCTCGAAAAGACACTCAATCAGACAAGTGTTACCCTCATGTGCAAATGATTATGACACATAGCGGCCAATAGCATCATTCGGTTCATCTAGTCCATCGCCCGAATATGAGATCTGCTGGCTAGGCATGTGGCAGCCTTTCACTACCCATATGAACCCTTTTCTTTTGCTACTGAGGACTTGCATTAACGCTACACGTGTCGAATGGGCCGAGCACTTCATCAAAAATGGAGGGAACGATCACCAGTCGGGTGCAAAAGAGATGCATGGCAGCGTTTCGTTGCCCGCAATTACTACTTCATCTCTATGCGGAAAGATTTGCGGATAGTGGACACATAGCAAGTGTACACCACATATAGCAATTGTGGGGCCCTCTAAAACCTTTTAGGACTGAGGGTTTCATGGAATCCTTTTGGAGCCCAATGAGGCAACAAGAAAACACGATCAAAAGTATCTCGAGGTCGCAACATGTGGAAGCATAGTGAGGTTCCCTGGAATGCGAAGGAATGCAGAGACTCGAGGTTGTGAGGAGTAGACACGTGGCACGGTAGAGTAGAACCTACATAAAATGTCGAGATAACTTTGTGATGCGTGGGCTGACGCATAGAGGGAAAATACACCTGAAGGGAGCTAGTTAAATATTTATTAACAGCTTTTGGCGACTATCAGGGGCGTTTCGACTAAGGAACGGAGAACCCAAAATTTCTCTGGTTTATAGGCCAAAGTGTCATTTCATTGGAAAATAGAGTCAAAGATTGGAAAGATCCACCTATAGAGATGACCATTCATCCTCAAATGGCTTCACCATGTTGTGTAAATTCTCCTACACTCCACTTAGATCAATAGTTTCCTTGTGAGGCAGCACATTGGGAAAACCGGCCCCTGCTTCACAATGAAATAGTAGTTGTGCAAGTGAATGAATCAATCCCTCAATTTCGGTCACTGTGGGAGGATGATTGAAACTCCTAAAATCCTCCAGATCATTTTCCTTCTCTTCTATCTTTTCCACAATCTGCTTGGTCATGGAAATAGAGCCATCTTTAAGGAACGGGGACGACAAACCCATCTTTCTCAACTCAGAGAAAATCTCCTGCATGTTGTCCAGTGTCTTGCTGAGAATAGTCATGGTTTCTTTAGTGCGCTGGAAGGTGGAGTGGCAATGGATGAACTTATTTGTCGTTTGAGCAACAGCATCCCGATCTTCAATACTCACTTTGGCAAGGTTTTCATCAAAGTCCGAGTATAGCTCGGTGAGTAGATTTTTTGCTTCAGGAACCTTCTCCAAGATGAATCATGGGAATTACTCAATCGTATCATGAGCCTCCTAGCTCAGCTTTAATGCCTTGGCGATGAATCAGAGGGTAGACTGCAGTGTTAGGAAAAAGGCTTTAATTTTTTCCCAGTGAGAGATGTACAATTGCCTAACCAACGGAATGATCTTTGATTATGTAGGGGGAGATAGGAGAGATTTTAAGAGAAGAAATCTCATCATCTCTTGAAATAATGGCCTCAACCAATTATTCCCTTCTTTTTTTTTCAGACACCAGCTATTCTGCAGAGCTACTCATTTCTTTATTCCAATTCTCCTCAGCTCGGGAGTGATTTTCTAAGTGCTCATACAGAGAAGACTTTGTCTCTTGGATTTCTTCTTCTATTTGAGCTTTTAGGCCCTTAAATTCAACCTCTTTTTCTTATATTTTCTGCTCATATTGGGCCCGTTAGTGCTCCAACGCTTCATTCCTCTACGCCATTACTTGACTACACTCAAGGCGAAGTCACTCCAACTCTTCATTCTTCAGTCGCATATTTTGTTTCGTCTCCTGATTCTTAGACTGTAGCTCTTTTATCATGGAAGGGTTAGCAACCTGAGTCCTCATAAGTTCACCCTGAATTCTATTCCTCTCATCCTCTGCTACCAGTGCCCTTTCTATCATACGGGCAACATCTGCCTCCAAGGATTTCTCTTTTTTCTCCAAAAAACTAACCCTTTCTCTTGCCGCTTTAAGCTGCTCATCCTTCTTCTTTAGTTGGCGACCAGTTTTAAGGAAGTCAGAAGTGACTACCCATTGTGTTTCCTCCATGATTTCAACCTTATCCTACGGTCGGGCCACCTTCATGTTGACCCCTACCGCATATATCTCATAATCTTCTGGGTGCATTTCCCCCTAAGGCTTTCTTACCCTCGGGTACATGGTTGCAAACTTCAATTCCTACTGAGCCTCATCATAAAAAATCTATATTTTTGGCTCAGCAAAAGCATTGTCATCTTTTTCCCTATGCTTTCACATTCTAATTGCGTGTGTCGCCTTTCCGCAATCAATTTGTGCTATAAATTTGGCTGGTGACGAAACTAGTCCACCTGCGAATGGAGCACCAAAAGGAAAGGCATAGGGATAGGTAACCCTCATAGGCACAGGTATTTGTTTCTTATGGAGAGTGACAGTTTGTGGGGGGAAGTGGAGGACATTCCAATGTTTGGTTTGAGGCACAACAGAAGGGCTAGTCACTTGTAATGACTAAATTGGTGAATTAGCTGCAGGACTCATAGGCTGGGATGGTGGAGGAGTTGTCAATGTGGTGTCAGCCTGTTGTGATGGAAGAGGATCTGCATTAATAACAGAAAAAGAAGGGGCACTCGTAGGGGGTATGTTTTCTGAAAGCGAGGCAAGAAGAGTCTGAGCAGTAGCAAGGGGTGTGATGGTTCATAGAGGAGTAAGGACGAGTGGAGTGGTCTGCGAAAATTGTGTGAAACCTCTTGAATATGTTAGATTAAAAGTGGAAGCCAGAGGGCCAATACTCATGGTAGGGATCGCTGGTGACGCGGGGGAGGATGCCAAGGAATGAGAAGCAAAGGAAGAAGGAGCGAATATTACCTGTTGACTAGTTGATGGCAGCTCCAGAATCATCAGCAACTCCTCCTCAACCTAAGGCTCTTGGCTAGCTACAAGCACTTTTCTTTCTGCCAGTTCTTGCGAACCCTCTCCAAGAATGCTCTATGTGTGCTATCACTTTGCGGGTGGACTGTCCTGAGCTTCGACAGCTGTTGTTGTTTGTTTCAGTAATAATCTAGCTGGCTTAGTAGACCAAGTGTGTGTACACGAGGCCCTTGATATATTAAAATGCACATTTATAGCCACATAGGCGGGTTTTCTAGGGCCTTTCTCCTTCGGCACAAAGGAGGCTGATGTCACCGCTTCCTCTTCCTACTCTTCAGACTCTTCCCCCAAGTCTCCACTCTTATTTACACTCGAGCTCGGGTTCAGGTGGCCTTCATTCCACCATCTTTCAAACTCCTTGTTATCCTTCAGACTGTCGTAAGGGACATCCAATTGCCCTGTTTCTTGGCGATACTTCCAGAAAACCTCTATTTTTTTAGCAAGCCACTCCTCATCCTTCTTTAACTTATTATACATGGCACACTCCATGTGGACATTATCTTGGGCCACCGTCACAGAAAAGTAGAACTTGTGCCATGGCCCTCTAGCATCTTGTGTAGGATTACACACCAATTCAACAAAATTTTCATCCTTGTCTGCTCATGGGTTATGTCGCTTCTCCCAATAAGGTCAGGGAACATGTGTAACTTTCATATGCAGCTTCGGCAAGTCATTGAAAGGGTTGTATTTCCACTTATCATTTACCAAGACCAACCCTAAATAAGCCAATTTATCCTCCAATAACTGGTCTGATTGTTTCTTTATCAAAGTTACTGACTTTAAATTCTTCGGACAAGAGAAGAATCCCTTCCTCTTAACACTTTTACAGCTGTAGAAGGTAAAATCAATGATACACACCAATTCAACAAAATTTTCATCCTTGTCTGCCCACAGGTTATGTCGCTTCTCCCAATAAGGTCAGGGAACATGTGTAACTTTCATATGCAGCTCCGGCAAGTCATTGAAAGGGTTGTATTTCCACTTATCATTTACCAAGACCAACCCTAAATAAGCCAATTTATCCTCCAATAACTGGTCTGATTGTTTCTTTATCAAAGTTACTGACTTTAAATTCTTCGGACAAGAGAAGAATCCCTTCCTCTTAACACTTTTACAGCTGTAGAAGGTAAAATCAATGATACACACCTGTCGATATATTTTCAGTGTGAGCACCCTATCTGTGACACAGGCTGGGAGCAGGAAAGGTTGACCAGTGAAGCCCCACATCCAGAGAATCGTGAAATCCGTTCCTAAGAACCAGTCACAGGCGGGAGTGAAACTCTGCATATATTCGGTCTGCTCCTTGTCAAGCCGAATTATGTCACCTTTTCTGATTAAATCATGCAAGACCGAGGTTATGAAATAGTCTGAAAATGCATAATAATCATATGATGTGAAAAGAAAAGGCATCCACATGGACACTGGCTTCCTCTTACCCCGTTTATCAAAAATTAATAATGGAAAATACCGGGTGAAGAAATCAGAGTTTTAATGTAGAAACATGTGAACTAGAAAAGAAATAAATATGAACTTTGCCTCTGCCAAGTAATTCTTTATTTTTCGTATCATTTCTTCTACCATGAACTCAACAAAATCATACTAGAAGGTATCATGTTGCAAAATTTGAATGCAAGTCCTAGTTGAAAAGTTTCTACCATCTCATCGGAGTCTCAGTCGCACACAAAAGCCAACATGGACATGGCATCCTACAAATCTTCATGTAACGCTCCACGTGGCAATGGAATACTTGGCAGTTTAGCGGCTGGGATGCCTTTCCTACCAATCTCCTCCAGCAAGAACTCTGAGTTCTTTTTCATCGCCCTCCATGTTTTCTCTCCTTTTCCAGGGTAAAAGGACTCAATGTTCTCTCTTCTTTTACCTGGGTCTGGGATGCATAGCATATGCCAGATGGCCTATGGGCTGATGTGAACCCTTAAGTTTCAGCCTTCGATGTAGTGGGTATCAGGGTTATAACGCTGGATGGCAGCGTCAACTATCTCCGGGTAGTAGTGCACCAGCGGGACCATGTATTGTGGAAGACCACTGTACCAAATTTTCATTGTTGCAGATTTGTCTGCCTTCGGTGCCGTCAACCTTGCACAGGTTGCTTCTCTTAAGGACTTAGGGTTTTTTGCGAGCCGTGGATCATAGATATTATCCTATTTCTCCCCAACCCTTTTCTTCTTTCTGCAATCCTTGGGCCTTTTCAGCTCTGTTGTATAGGCCCTCTTCGGCCTGCTGGGTATATCGGGCATAGCATATGCTAAATCCTCATAGACATATACACCCTCTGACGACCGTATGGCTATAAACATCTCCTAGCTAATTTCCTCTTGCATTTGTTGAGATGAACACTCTGACATTTTCTCTTTTTCTGAAGACCTCTATGAGTTCTGGAGTGCAATTTTCCTCGACTCTGGATATGCTAAAAAAAACAACTCTGCACCTTTAGCTTTGGCGTTTGTGAAAATACTTTGAATTATTAAGCCTTTTCATGCAATATTTGTTTATCTTTCCTCAAGGTGGAAGATGAAAGTATGCTTTTTGCATTTAATTCAGCATGTACCGTTAATTTTGCAATTCGTGCAAAATGAACTACTTGCCATTTTGAGGCGGCAGAAGCTTATTATTGTATTTGGCAACCGTGTGATACATTGTGATTCCCTTGAAACTTGAGCCGACAATTTGCTTTCTAACCTTGCGTTAGTATGCGTCGGTAATTAATATCCTAGCCAGAATGATTATGCCAAAGCAAATGATCATGGCTTGAAAAGATATGAATATTGTCTTGGGCTCTGGGAAACGTCTGTGAGATGACAAAATAGCCTACAGCCATGTAGCTTACAGACAATGAGCACCACGTTTTTAAATCTAATTAATTAGATCCTATTAATCTAGCACGCATTGAGTCGTACCTCCGCAGATGCAACTGGCCCAGAAATGTGAGAAAACGTAGGCACGTCTTTCGAGTTGGCATCTAATTATCATCACATTTTCTCGAAACGGATTAGCATGCATCTTGTCATTTTTTCTATAAATAGGCCGGTAAGTAGTGAGGAAATCATACTTAGCATTTGAGGAGTGATAGGTTGTTAGCAAAGTTTTAAGCAAGTTTTCTTATAGGTTAGGTGATAGGTAAATTTTAGTATTGGCTACAAAGCATAGGCATACTGTCAGAATCATGGATACTCTTGTTTGTCTAACCTCTTATAAGTCACAGACAACATTTCTAGGGGAGGTTTCTACTAGGCGGCTAAAAAGGATGTCCAAGAATAAGCATTCCTTGGTCTTGATAGCCATAAAATGGGTTCTTGGTAAAGACTGTGTAGAATATGAGGACAAGTATCGTGTGAACACTTATATATGTTCCCACTTCATGGCGTCTATGTTAGACATTGGCATTCCTAGGCCCCTCATCCTGAAACTGGTCAAAGAAATATTTCCCAAAAAATACCTAAATGGCCTTGGTGAAGTTGTTGCTCACGCCGCATATGGAGTAGGTCTACCGTCAGCTAGTGACCTTCTTCGCTATATCGAGGAAGAAGCAGTAGTCGTATGGCTGTCATTTTTTAGTGGATTCTACCTGCAGACACACAACCATCATCAATAGAGGGCTACTCAGGCCCTGCACTTCATGTTTCGTAGTTACAACGTGATACCATTCTACGACATAGATTGGTATATTGACTTCAAGAACCTGGCATTTCCCCCGCCAATGGCGGTTGTGCCGAATGATATTACTTCTGCTACCGAAGAACCTGTTGATGAGGAAGAGGTAGACGTTTCCATTGATGCATCAATTGTTTCCTCTCATACCATTGGATGAAAGCCCCCTCTGCTCCCTAAAAAAAATGCCTCCCTGTTTTCTTTATTTCCTATTGTTACATCGACCACCTGTCCTGAAGTTTTGTATATAAGCCTGAAAAGGGCTATCATTTTGGCATACATAAAAGAATAGCTAGAATAGTTGCATACTTTTTGGATTATGGCTTCCCCAACCATTTTAAAATGTAAAAAGTTAAAGAATATATATAAATAGATATATATCTTTATAAAGAAAATCCATGCTCTTTCTTTCATTTTGTATTTCAGTTTTATGGGCTCTTTTATAGCATATGTGTTTATTTCTTTGTACATGAGTATGTTTATGTAAAGCAATCCTGCTATTCCACCCTTCATAATAATGAGTTAATTTTGTAGAGACATAAACCAATTTCAAAAAAGACCGGCCAAAGAAAGGGAAATAAAATAAAGCACTATTCACATATGTACAAAATAGAACTCAACACCTAATGGAACAACTTAAGATGAATCCCATTAACCGAGATTCCTAAGGGTTCATGTTCTATATTTTCTAGCTCAAAAGCGTTATGCTCCTTGCACCGAATGATTTTAAAGGGACCCTCCCATAGGCTATCAAATTTGCCATGTTGACTTCGCTTAGCAGCCCTTTTATCATACTTTAGTACTAGGTCTCCGCACTTTAGGCCTTGGTCAGAAGCCTTCTTGTCAAACCATCACTTGACCACTTGTTGATAATTTGTCATGGCTATTAGGGAATTCTCCCTTTTTTCTTTCACTTCTAACAGTTTGGCAAGCCGAACTTCCATGGCACCGTTTTGTTCTATCTTAAGGGATTTCAACAATTGGAGTGACAAAATCTCCATAGATATAGGTAACAGTGCCTCTTTCCCGTATACCAACTCATAAGGTGAAGTCTTAAGGACTTGCTTAGGAGTTATGTGGTTTACCCAGAGTGCTACTTGGAGGTTTTTATGCCATTCCCTCTAGTGTTCTGAACCAATCCTTTTAAGGAGCTAGACTAGGCTCTTGTTTGTTGACTCTGCTAGGTCATTTCCCTGTGGGTAATAATTTGATGATGTCTTGAGGAATATGCCATTAGTTAATGTGAAGTGACATACCTTTGTGCCTAGAAAAGCTCTGTCATTATCAAAAATGATAGTCTTCGGAGGACCGAACCTTGTCACCAGCTCTTCGAGGAAATCTACAATCTTTGTTTATGTTGCACTTTTTAGCAGAACGGCCTTCGTCCATCTGGTGAAGTAATCTATGGCAGTCAGAATCCACTTGTGTCCAGCACTAGATGCTGGGTTAATCATCCTGATGAAGTCTAGGCCCCATTGCGCAAACGGTTCATTCGCCACTATGGGTTTGAGAGGCATTGTGGAATTCTTCCTTCTGTCAGTAAAGAACTGGCATTTTTTGCAAGATTTTACCAAAGAGTGGGAGTTATTAAATAGTGTAGGCTAGTAGTAACCGGCGTGCATGATTTTAATGGCAGTAGTTTTAGCAGAGTAATGTTTGCCCACAGCGCTGTTGTGGAATGCATCGAGGATCCTCTTTGCTTGCTCCAAAGTAACACATCGCACAAGAAGACCATTGAAATTCTTTTTGAAAAGGACTCCTACTAGCGTATATCCGCAATTTTGCAGCCGGTAATATCTCCTCTTCTGGGTTGAGAGACTTGGCGGATACTTTCTGGTTTGCATGAAACTCATTCTATCAGTCAGCCAGCAACCCTCTGATTCTAGTTCATTTATCAAGACGAGCTCTAGTTGCTCCTTTGCAGTAGGTATCTCCTCGTTCTGTACCATGTATTCGTACAATCCTCTTCCTCTAATAGTTTTAGTAGGTTTGACCTCAATGTCATATTCCAAGATCTTGGTGATCCAATTAGCTCTTTTTTCTGTGATCTCCCCTTCCATGATATATTTGCACACACTGGAATGTGTGACATACACAAGCACCTTGTTACAAGAAATTAGATGGTAGAACTTTTTAAGTCCCTTCACTATTACAAAGGCCTGCCTTTCGACGAAATTATAATTCGCCTCATATTCCTTCAGGGTCTGGGAGTAGAATGCTACTGGATGTTCCCCCTTTCCTTCATCATCTTTTTGGGTTAGGACAATAGCAATACTGGACTTGCTACTAAATGCATACATTATAAAATCTTTAGATAGATCTGGATTAACCAGTACCGAGGCTGTGGAAATAGCTTCCTTAACTTTTTCAAAGGCATCCTGAGCTTCGATCGTCCATTTGAATACCTAATCCTTTTTAAGCATCAAGGCGATCGGCTTAATTATTCCTGCAAATTTGGAAACAAACTTGCTAACAAAATTTACTTTGCCTAGGAAAGATTGAACACCTTTCTTATTTACCGGAAGAGGGAGTTCCTTGATAGCTTTTACCCGTTCGGGGTCGATTGAAATTCCTTCTTTAGACACCACATGTCCTAACAGCTTGCCTTGCGGTACTCCGAATATGTATTTCTTTGGATTTAGGGAAACCTCAAACTCTTGGCACTTTTGAAAAACTATTTCTAAGTGATAAAAATGATCATCCTTAGATTTAGAAAACACAGTAAGATCATCCAAGTAAATTAGAATAAACTTATTGATTAGTTCGGTGAATGCGATGTCCATCGCCCGTTGGAATGTTGCCCCTACATTAGATAAACCAAAATGAATTTTAGCATATGCAAATGTTACCCACTTTGTGGTGAACATAGTCTTGTGTTGATCTTCTTCCTTAACTTGGATTTGATTGTAGCCGGAGAAACCATCCAGCAGAGAAATTTTTTTTGATCCTGCAACCATTTGTAGGATCGACTCCATTGAAGGCAGTGGATAATGGTCTTTCAGGGATGCTCTGTTTAGGTCTCAGAAGTCCACACACAAATGGATATCTCCATTCTTCTTTTGGACTAGAACCAGATTTGATACCTAACTACTATGCTTGATTGGGAAGACAATGCACGACTCAATGAGCTTAGTTAGCTCTTGTGCCATTAACAATTCAATTTTAGGGTTGAATGGCCTCTATTTTTGTTAGACTGGTTTTGTACCTTTTGTTAGCTCAATAGTGTACTGAATGATATCAGGATCATATCCCTCTAGATAATCATAGGACTAGGCCACTACTCCATATTTTTTGTAGAAACTAATGAGTCTTTCTTTATCATGATGCGGGACATTTTTCCCGACTCAAAGATTCTTGCCATCTGCAAACCGAAGGTTCACATAATCACTTTTGTCTGCTATGAACTTTCGTTTATCATTTCTTGCATCATCATAATAAAAAAAAAATTGAGAGTAACCAATCCTTTCGAAAGCTTGTTAGATTTGAGCTGCATAATTTGTCCTTCATAAGCTTCGGTAATCTTTGGTTGAAGTTGATCAACAAATTCCCTTGACTGCTAGATGAACGAGGTGATGTGTTTATCACTTTCAAAAACTTTCCAACTCTTATCGTTTTCAGGAATTGCCAGTCAGACTAGTACTCGTATTGAATGTTTGTTGTGTATAAGGTCGGAGGCAGGATCAAACTAAGCACCAATCACAGCCATGCGATCTGCATCACTATTTTGTCCTTCTGGAATAGTCTGGATGTTGAAGGCTTCAAAACCCTCAACCAGGTCCTAGACTCGGTGCCGATAGGATCTCATGCGGACATTCTTTTCTGCAGAAATTCCTTCGACTTGGTTGACTACTAGTTCAGAATCTCGGAACACCATTAATTGCTTTATGCCCATTCATTCTGCAAGGCTTAAACCTTGAACTAATCCTTCATATTCAACCTCATTGTTTGAGCAGGAGAAATGGAAACGGAAAGACCTTAACAATTTTTCATTTTGTGGGGATATTAGATATATCCCCGCTCTAGCACCCACTTTGCTTCTTGCCCATCAAAGTATAGTGTCCATAGCTCGCTTGCTTGGCTACCTTCAGACTATTTGGCGACCTTTGGAAGCACTTGGTCTTCATCATAAATTACATAGGTGCCCAATATTGTAGCATGATAATTTCTGAAAGGATCATTGTCCATGTGTTCACTCAACAGAGCATCTTCTTTGTCATTCCGATCTCCACTCACCTTTTCTTCCTCCAGTAATTCAACGCAATACATTTCTTGCTTGGTGATAGAGGTATGCGCGGCTTCAAAATTGATCAAAGCTTCGTCCGCTACATGTTTAGAATGTAAAGACTCTGATTCTATCTTCATTTTTGTGCCATGCTTGGTTCTGAGTATTAGATGTGACCAATCCAAGGACAGGTGTCCACCTACCTTTGAAGTAAATTCTCGGGATAGACAGAGAACAAACATAGGAGGAACATCTATGATCACAGTGTCTTGCGGCATGGTGATACTAGGGCAAGAAAATAGAGTTAAAGGAAGTGCTTTGATGACACCTACAGTTTCAACTTTGTTCCCATCAAGCTACATTACCCCTCTTTTCATAGCTTCGTAGCTGAGTCCTAAAGGTTCGGCTATCTATTTAGGCATAACCGTGGTACTAGTGCCAGAATCAATCATAGCATTATGCAATAACTTCTTTCCTATGATGAGATTCAAGAAGAAGGGTTGAGGTTTTAACTTATTCCTAACCTCGGCAGGGGATTCCTTTGTATTGTTTGTAAGGACTTTAACTGGCGGTATTTGATTAACAACCTCTGCACTGGCAAACAGCTATGTTGGTGTCGGGTTGACCTCTTCTTGAAGCGCCTTCTGTAATAGCATATTTTGCTCTGGGATAGCTAGAATGTCCCATAGAGACACATTAGCAGATGATTTCTTCAATTGTTCTACCACATTAAAAGGTGACAAGCTCAGAGGTTTCTGCTCCTTGGTTCTTGCTATAATAATTTCCTCCTGTGGTTGAGATGATGACGGGACGATTGAAGTGCCAGGAATCTAATTGAAAGCACTTTTGAGTTGCAGGCTGACTAGATGCGAAACAACTGACTCGCCAGCGAATCTCCTCTTTGAGTGCGTGTTATAATCAAATTGCACTTGCGGTGTTTTGGATATGAATGCATCATTAGAAAACATTGTTTCTTCTTCCTCCATCCACGAGAAAAGCACGTGATCAAGAGAAATATCGGATTCTTGTTCTAAAGACAATCCTTTCATTTTTCGGTAAGAACCGCACTCTCCATTTGTGGTGAGGCATATATATAACCTCCATGTTATGTTGCCACGCCTTGGCTGTGGTTCTCCGCCACCTTTTGTTGTAAGTTGCCACACAAATGGTTTTGGGGCATATGTGCATCATTACAAGGGAAGCACCACGGATTGATATCATCAATAAGGTTGTTTTTCCCTGCGGTTAATTCCCTACTCGAGCTTGGCGACGCGCTCGTCAGTGGAGTAGGCACCGGCACCATTTGGTTTGTGGTTGGAGTTGGTGGATTAGTGCGAGGCACGCCCTAGTATTGATTCTGCTGATATAAAGACCGCCCGTCTTGATAGTTTTGATATGCAGGCTTTAGAGGTGTTGATTGGTTTTGTTTAAGAGTGGTTATATCATTCGCCATGGTTCGCAACATCTCTTTGAGGTCACTCATTTCATCATTAGAAGGACCTGATGTAGAGGCTACATTTTGTGGGGCTGCCACATATGTGTACATTGACTATGCAGTTGCGGGTGCGCTAGTTGATGCCACCTCTTGCATGGGGATCGATATTTCAAGGAATATCGGCATAATAGGTCGAGGAGGCAATTCTCTGCAATCTATTAAATGATTCTTAGCTTTGATAGT